>APFE031177853.1:2848-35471 GCA_000404065.3 Pinus taeda
TAACTTCTTATCTACTATTTCTGTACGAGTTAATGAAGATATTTTATTTCTCAGATGACTCAATGCTTGAGATATTTTGTATGAAACACTTCTATATATTCCCCCTCGCATGAGATAGCATGGGTTGGACGTTGGATGTCGGAGATTGTTCATATCTATTCTATTGTTCTTTACTGTAAACTCTCAGAGAAGTAATACAAATGATGATGGAATTTCCAAAGCTCTGTGTTGCTTGATGCTTTATGGTGTTTAGCTGAAAGTTGTAGGATTCATGCGTATTTCATGGCACAATAAGTTTTTCTTATAACTCTTTGTTATGTGTTTTGTTATCTTTCATATCTCTTTCATGTTTCTTGTGTCTTACAGTTAATAGCAAGGAAAAAGAATAGTTCCAGGATTTAATCACAGATTACCCTGAACTCAATCTAAGCTATTTTGAATGTTTTCTTCAGATATTGCAATGAAAGTGTAATTCTTAATTGCTACCCTTTCACACTGCATCTTTCACAGTGATTATTGTTTCAGGAATTCAAGTATTTCTCCTCAGGAATATGTCTCTTTCTCACACCTCAGCTTAGTGGAAAATTCTTAATTGCTTTTCACTGGTTGTTCACATTCCACCATCATACTTTCAAGTTTGTTCCATGAAGTATTTAAATGGCCCTGTAACTCTAGCTGTATTGACCTCAAGATTTCAAGAAACCAATAGCCACAGACTCCATTTCCCAATGGACTAACATTATCTGCAGATCTCCACTTTAAGTACAGAAAGACATCCTTCCAACCAAACATAAACCAAAACCCATACTTCACAGCTAGCCTAAAATCTCCACAGAACAGAGACAAACCTTAAAGAGAGAGCCCTCTCTGATTACAGCTGGGCTAGAAGCTGTAATCCAAAGATTGGTTAGTGGTTACCCCGACTGTATTCCCTTGGGAGTCAAAGGGAACAACCTGGGTGTTAACAACAACCATCAGTAAAAATTGTTTGCATGAATTTACAATTCATTTCATTTGCCCTGAGTTTATGAGAGTATAATTATTTTTGAGCTTATGATCTCTTACAATATATTTGATTCCATCTTTAATGAGTAGATACTTGTTCTCATCTCTATAGAAAATAGCTTTTCTATCATAAAAGTAAGGAGTTCCTAAAACAATTCCACATATATCCAAAGGAACTATTTCTAACTCAATCTCATCTACAAATGTTGACCCAAAAGAAAACTTAAGTTTACATTGTTTAGTCACTTGTAGCTTTGCTTTATCACATAGCCAACCTAATGGATATGGTTTCTTGTGAGGTGTGGTTAGTAATCCCAACTTCTTTACATTTGCTTCAGAAATTAAATTTACTTGTGAGCCACTGTCAAACAAAGTATCAATCTTTTGATGATTGGGAATAAGTTGAATATGAAAAATCTCACGTCTTTTTCTCTCATTTTCTTCATTATCAGTAGATTGTGCTAAATTACTAGTATATGCTTCAGAATTTTACCTTTTATACCTATGGCTGTGATTGTTGCTTCATCTCCTGACTCTGACCCCGAATCCTTTTGAATAGTTGTAGCAGTCTTCTTCTTCTTGCCCTCGAACTTCTTAGGTTTCAACTCTGGATGTAGAATCCAGCAGTGTTCATCATCATGCCCATCCTTCTTATAGTGAGTTCATGAGGACTTGTTCTTCTATACGGTGTTTGTATTCCTCTCTTTCCATTTCTATTTTCTTTTCTCCTTATTTTTGCTTGCAGTGGGTTGGGATGATCCCCCAACTTCTGGGTTCCCATTCTTACCTCTAGCTTCTAGATGCGTAGCCTGAACGGATCCCTCATCTATGCTAGTGGGATTAAACATGAGGATAGTGTGCCTCATGTAGCTGTGTAGACCACCTATATACTTCAACATAGTCTTAGGTGAGTCTAAAGAAATTCCTAGAATCAAAGCTCTTTTCCTAAATTCTTGGGTGTAACCTTGTACACTTTTCCCTTTTAGTTGTCGAAGAGTTTGCCAGCTCATCATGGATTGGTGCATGTAGGCTAGTGGATAGAATTTCTTTTTAATTGCAGAAACAAATTCATTCTAGATAGAAAGAATCTTACCATGTTTCTGTATGTCAGCGTGTGTCCTGCCTTCCGACCATACCAAGGCAGTACCTCCAAGGCATAGGTTAGCCAGCTGAATCTTACTCTTGTCTGAGTCAATGCTCTGCACTCTACAATAAACATCAATCTATCTGATCCAATTATTTAGCTTCTCTACATTCAAATCTCTATCATTTATTGGTAAATCAAATTTAACATCTAATTTAATCAAAGATGTCTTCTTTTTATTTGCAGGGCTATTAGCAGGCGTGAGAAATTTTTCTTCTTTCCATTTTCCTTTGGAGTGCTCATGGAAGAGAGATTCTTCTACTCCTTTTTCTTGTTTGGAGCTTGACGAATCTTCATCTCTATGTTTCTTAAAGTCCCCATACATTTCCTCCATCATGGATCTCAGGGCCATAAAACTGTCCATGAACTAGGGGTCTGATTCCAGGGGATTTTCTTGTGACATTTTCCTCTTAGAATAGACTCCTCCAATTTCCGAGTTAGTTTCAGCCAATTTTCCTTCTCCTAATTTAAGCTTTGATCGAGTTAGCATTCAACAAAAAAATACAACACAAAATTGTCTAACCTTAGTAACCTAGAAGCTCTGATACCACTTGATCTGGAATTTATCCAAGACAAAGAATTAGAGGTATTAGAGACTCATGTGCATGGATGTGCCTATGTTACTTATGCAACAGATTGATAAGATTGCTAGAATACATAGACACTGAGGCAATCAAAGAAAACATAACAGTCAAACATGTAAACAAAACAAGTTTAATAAGGAGTTCACCCAATGCTCCTAGGCTACGTCTCTTCGCCCAGCCTTTCAGTGGTGGCCTCTCTATTATGTTTTCAAGCAATTTTTTTACAATAGTGAGCTCGATGCAAGACTCACTAGCAGAATGAAGTCAGTAGGAATGGAGTGCACGGACTCTCCTTACTGAAACTCAACCTCTGAGGCTCATAGTTGTATGAAAGGCCTATGCCAAGGAGTTTGCTTGAACCTCTCAAGCCTTCAATGGAATACACAGACTCTTTGACTTTCTCTAGCTCTGTCTGGCTCGATGTTGCATTTAGGTTAGCTCAGCTTCTACTCTTTGTTCTATGCTATTAGCTTTCTGCATCTTTGTGTGTTGCCCCGCTTCTCTACTTATGTCTGTTCATGGCTTTCAATCCAGTCTATTCTTCAACTGCTCGTTTCCACTTCCCGGCCTTCTGGTTTCCCTTCCTCTTTCCATTCGAATTCCTCTACTCTGAGTCATCATCATTGGGTAACGCCTCGCAGGGAGGTGGCCACCTGTTTGCTAACGAACTAGATGTCAGATTCCCTGAATCATATTCGAATGGCCGTTAAATCTTTTTACTTCAAGATCGCCCGCAAACACGAATCATTTGCCAACTCATCATCCACGTCGGAATTCAAATCCCCTGTCATCTTGCTCTCTAGCCTGTCAAATCTGGTCAGTCATCGAGACATATCTTAGTCGTTGATATGGATGCCCTAGATCCTACGGTCATCGTTCATATCGGGTGAACAAGTCACATGGTGTTTACCCATCCGATGTGGGCGGTTTTATCTTTCATCCACCAGATGCATGTCGCTCGATGTGTGTCATCGGGCGAGACTCAGTCAAAACTGCTTACTGCCTCAAAGCCTTCTAATATCCTGCCAGTTTGTGGAATCCCGTGCTACGAAATAGAAATAATTAATTTTCTGAATTTTATAGCGATTTTGGGTTTGGGCACTTCGGGGATTTCCTTCACTGAGGGGGATGCCCTGCGATACATGATTAACACTTAGTGTTAATTGCATATTAGAATCCACCTCTGTTTCCCAATTAGCCTCCGGTTTGGCTACTTTTGTACCATTGCGCTTTACCATGGGCCAATGGTCTGCACGCTCGACCAAAGGTCCTCATTGCTCCGCTTTGGCCATAATTGCAACTGTTACGAGGATTCCTTATGATAGCTTCAATCTTTTTTAGGACTTGAATCTTTTTAGCATAATTTTAAATAGTCATGAAAACTTAGAGAGTTTTTAGGATCCAATTCGGATCACTGGGTGGACTAAAATCTGGTTATAACCAGAAAACTCATCTAGCAATGAGATTCTGGTTGAAACTACTACCCTCTATAATATGTGATCCATTTTGGGAAGAGGGTAGTTGTCCTTGAGTGAAACTTTATTTAGATTCCTAAGGTCAAGACACAGTCTAATTTCACCAGTCCTCTTTCTTGTAGGTACTAAATTAGAAACCCAATATGAGAATCTAATTGGTGCAATGATCTTGGCTTCGTACATTCTTTTTATTTCCTTTTCCATAGAAGGCAATAGAATGGGGTTAATCCTTCTAAGGTTATGTCTAAAAGTCTTATGGTTTTCTTTTAAGGGAATGGTGTGTTTTATTATGCTGGTATCATAGGACTTAAGGTCCTCTTAACTCCAAGCAAAAACATCTTGGAATTCCTTTAACAGTTCTATGCATTTCACTTTTTCATTAGGAGGTAAAGACTTTCAAAGTTTTATCAGTTTGGGGTCTTCTTCAGAGCCTATGTTAAACTCCTCTATGTCTGATTTTAAGGGTTCCATCTTTCGCTTTCTAGGGGCATCATTTGAATCAAACAAGTCCTCCAGAGTTAATCCTTTGGGCAAAAAATTATCTTTATGATTGATGACTTTAGATTCTTCGTCAATTGCCTCATCAATTTCAATTTGTTTTAGGTTTTGAATATCTGATTTTATAAACTTTGTGGGATGGAATCTATCTATCCTTTCATCTTCTACTTTATTAATTTCTATTTTATCGCTGTAATCAAAATCTAATGTTATGTTAGTATCTATGTTGCTATTTACAAATTATTCATCTAAAGTCAAAACATTGTTAATTTGTTGATCGTTATTGAATACTTTCCAGTTCTTTGAGATGTTAGGAATAGCAGGTCTGTGCCTAACCTCAATAGTGTACTGATGGTTAGGTTGAAAAGGTAACTGGAAAGTACTAGTAAACATACCCAAACTGTGAGCTTGCATATTGTGTTTTCTTGGAATAATAATAAGCTTGGTTTCTAAAAAGGTATTTAGTATTTCTACAATTTCTCCTCTATAAAATCCTAACCTAGGATCCCTATTCATATAAACAGCGTTGATTTGTTTTATTACTAACTCAGAATCTCCCATAATATAGACTCTTTTTGCTCCTAACCTTTTGACTAATTTGAGACCTAAAATAAGTGCTTTGTACTCGGCCATGTTGTTTGTACATTTAAAGATCAATCTGTAGGCATGACCCTCTGAATGATCTTTTCATAAGTTGTAAATCAATACTCCTGCCCTTGCACCTAGTTTGTTTACTGACCCATCGAATTCAAGATGCCATCGAATTTGATGTTCATAATTCTTACTGTATGGGGGAACAAAATCTTCTTTGACTAAGGTATCTAGGTCATCTTTATTATCTAAAATATCTTGAATTTGGACACTTTGATTTTCTTTTTCTACTGCAATTTTTTTTGGTTCTGAAACAATGTTGTTTGAAGTGTCTTCTTGGTTTGATTCAGCATTGTAAAGAATGAAAGAATCAATATTAGAATGCATTGAATATATAGGAAACTTTTGAGGTTTTTTCCTAGATACTCATTACATACTTCATTAGAGTCTCTCCATACATTTTTTTATGATGTCCAAAGACTGATATGGTAGCATATGACATGTCAAGTTTCAGAGATCCCTGTAGTTTGGCACCCCATGATCTAGACAACAGCATGCCATATTTAGGTGGTATATAAGCAGCAACTATGTCAAAAGTATGGTTTTAGCAGGGTACTGCACTAGGGAAACACACAGGTCTTTTATAAGTCCTAGGCACTTAACTTGACTTGAATAAAATGAAAACAGGTCCTTGTAAGGCCTAGTGATATCCAAGTTTAGCTTCTCCATAAGAGATTTAGGCATCAGATTGTGTGAAGCCCCGAAGTCTAGCATGGAATTATGTAGGATTTTATCGTGGATGTTAAGGCTAATGTAGAAGGGTGGTATCCTTCCTTCCACTAGTTTTCCATTAACATTAGGGCCGAAAATTAACTCAAGTTGATCATCAAATAAGTTAACAGAGTCTTCATTCTCAACGAAGTTTAAAGATTTTCTTATTTGAGATTTGTAAGTTTCATGTTTAATCAGTTCTGTTACAGTAACTAAGATTTTAAGTTTGGCCACCTTTGCTCCCAAATTGAAAGGCAAAGGGGATTTATCTATTTGAACATTTGAAATATTAACAATAGGGTTTAGAGTCGTTTGTTCTTCTTTTTCAATGTTTGGAGTCTTTTTTATTGGATTTTCTAAAATGATTTTCGGAGATTGTTCCATTGTTTCCTTGAGGGGAACTAAAGTGGAAGGTTGCTCATTAGAAGGTTCGTCATTGGTTACATCCTCAATGGTGGGACTGAGAGGGTTCTGATTTGATCTAGAAAGGATTTGGAGAGTTTTTGTAACTGGAGCTGCTTTAACTTTCTTAGGCTGATTAGGTACTGTTTTCTTGTTTTGGTCTGGAACATTAGTGTTATTTTTTCTCCTCAAATTATACCGTTTATGCACTTTGAAGATAGCAGATTCATACCCTTGCTTGTAGTCAAATGATTCTCCAGTTTGGGTCTGTAACTACTGAAGCATGTGTAATTCCTGGTCATCTTGAGTTAGAAATAGAGTTTCCTCATCATCTAACCCCATTAAGTTAATTTGGGTGCCTTGCTCAGGGTCTTCTAGATGGGAAGTTTCAACGTAGTTATCTTGGAAAGGAGGTCTAATGTTCTAATCAGGCCCATTTTTACTAGTATTTTGGTTTTGGTTCTTCCTAAAGTTTGGATTCCTCACTGAAGGTGCCTGTTGGTTATCCCAGTGAGGTTTTCTTTCAATGATTTCTATCTTATCCATCAATTTTTCCATTCCTTTGGCTAAAACATCCATTTTTTGATCAAAGGGTGAAATTTCATCTTTCAAGGGTGTTCTTCTTTCATTTCTAACCCTAGATCTTTTGGCTAGTAGATTAGCTTCTACACTAACTGCTACACTCTGCATATCTTCTAGGGTTGGGGGATTCCTCTCTCTCAGTTGGAAATCCATATTACTGTCAAACCCATTTGGAAACTTTATCAGGGCTAAACAAGGTGGAGGTATAAGGTCAAGTGGTATTGCATTATATACGTTGTTAAATCTAGTACAGTGGTCTTGAAAGGTTTCGTTTGGTCCCATCTTGATGTTTTCATATTCAGAAAGAATTTGAAGAGGGTTCTTCTCCTTCTCCCACCTATTTAAAAATTACTAGTAAAAAACTTCTAAACTATCTATACTATTATTAGGCAGATATCTAAACCATGTTCTCACTTCTCCAGCTAGAGTTTGCGCAAAGATTCTCATTTGGACATCTCCTATGTCAATTTCATGTAGTTCAAAATAATCTATCATTTTTCTTGTGTGTTGTTGTGCTATGTAAGATCCAATGCCATCAAATAGGACAATTTTGCTCTGGTAGTCTTATGGCATGACACCTTGAGGAGCAAGCATCACAAGAGGGGCATATCTGTTTACCATAGCTCTGAGTTGGGCTGGACTGAGAACAAGAGTTGGGTTAATAGGGTGTGTTTCAGAAGTTGACGAGGAACTGGGGGTACTAGGTGTTTTATGGGTAGTGATAGGATGATGGGGAAGCGAAGGTATGAATGGAGGTGAGGAATGAACTTTAGAAATGTGAGGAAATGATGCTGAACTAAAGGAAGTTGAAGTTGTTTCAGAAAGTTCAGGGATCCTAACAGTAGTAAGGGATAACTGAGGGGAATTCAGAAGGCATTGATTGATTGACAAGTTTGCCCTTTGGACTTCAAGTTTTGCTGTAAATTCTGGATCTAGAACTATGTCATCAAGTGCACTCTTAAACCTAGTGTTAAATAGGGAAAGGTCAAAATACTCGTCAAAAGGGAGGTCTTCTAAAAAAACAACTCATTAGGGTAGGAATTGGATTTAATTAAAGGTATTAGGCTTACTAATGGGCTTACTGAGATTTCTTGTCTTCTGGCTATTCTCCAAATAAGGTTGGGATTGTCAAATACAAGGGGACGATTTGGATCAGGGTTGGCCCTTGTATGGTGAGTTCTCCTTGAAGCAATATTTCAAGATTTTTCTAATTATTGTCTTTTTTATGAATTTTTTGAAATAAATTTTAGTAAACCCTTTAAGAGGCTTGAAAATAAAAATTTGAAATTTCTCAAAGGTTTATTAAGACTTAGGGTTTGATTCTCTAGTATGGTCACCACTATGTTATCACTCAAAAGTCTTCCCTATAAGTTATAAAAAGAAGGAATAATCCAAGGTAACCAAAAAATTAATCTTTTAGACTCGGTTTCTAGCCAACCTAAGTCCAGAGAGGGCTTTCTCTTTATAATTTAACTTTGTTTTGGGTGGGGTTTTAGGGTAGTACTTAGTGCTCATGAGGTTTTGATTTTGATTGGGTGGTGGAATTCTAGGAACAGATAGGCAGAGCAAGCCTTCAGGCCATTGGGCTCTAGAGTCAATCAAAGAGTGGCTTAACTGGATCAAATCAATTACTAAATGAGGAGTTCACAGGGCGGGCTAACACAACAAAAGAAAATATGCATGTTCAAATGGATGAGGTAGTCCTAACCAGGGTAAAAGGGCAATGAAGAATCCTTAAACTGGGATCAAGAAGAAGAATAGAAGGAGATCAGTAGCGAAAGGAAACTAAGAATCCTTTACTGTGGACCTAAGGGGGGAAACTACAGAAGTAAGGGAGCAATTAAGAATTCCCAAACTAAGATAGTTTAGCAGAAAATAGTGAGAAAGTAAACAGTCAAGACATTGAGCATTAAAGCTAATTCTGAAATATCATTCCTTGTTTACCATTCAGATTTCATAGAGAAATATGTGAATATTTATAAACATGAAGAGAAAACAGTACTAAACATGAAGAGATAATACTTATTTGATTTCCACTATGCACAAGAATCCTGTGAAATTTCTTTAACTTTATTCCATGATCCAGTAGCCAATCTAGTCTTGATTACAATAGCTCTTTAACTTTATATGAAATGTCTACAAAAATGTCTTTGAATCCACCCTAATTACTTCGAAATGTGAAGTATTTATACAAAAAATATTACAAAATATCTCATAACAGTTTGAAAATTATTCTAGGAAATCAAAAATATCTTCAAGCATGAAGATAGTGACAGATGGAAAACTACTTCTTGTTGTCCCTTTTATTGTGATTCTGCTGGCTGTTGTAGTTTTAATTTGGCTCTTTTAGTTGCTTGATAACTTTGTGCTAGAATCACTTTATGTCTTCAACCTACTGATACTCTTTACCTGCTACACTTTGACCCTGTTTCACTTGTTTTACCTGGCTGCCATATGGATTTACTATAATAACTTTATAGTAAATCTATTAATTTTACCCACCATTCATCTTCAAGTAGTTTTATCCTCAACACATTTCTATATGTCTCATCACCTTTAGTGTACTTGGAAAAATTTGGCTTGTTGACAAACAAGTGCTTTACCTCATGCTCTAGGAAGAACAGATTTTCCAAATTGTCATACAATACCTTTCCCGTAAGTAAAGCTATTACCCCTGAAGTACTGGCTTGGTCTCTGGCCAACTTGTTTAATCTTTCAACGTAGTCCTCTTGGGTCATAAGCTTGTCATGGATGACCATAGGACTGGGGAGGCCTTTTTCCCTCAAAATACCAAGCTTTGTCATGAATCTATCAATATCAGCTTGTATGCTTTGGCATGTCTTCTCAAGATTGAGCATAAGTTTCCTTTTAGTAAGAACCTTCTTGATTTCTATGATGGTTCGTATCCTATCTTCTATGCCCAGTTCATCCAGCTGATACTTGTTCTTTTTCTTCAAGAATTTTATCAGTTGGTTGGCCTCCTCAGGCTTGTCTTCCAGATCTTCTCTTGCCTTTTGAATTGCTTTGGTGGCCACTTTCACTAGTTCAGTCTGCTAAAAGACTACTTGAATTGATGGCCAAACATCATTGATAGAGTCAATGATGTTGGACCAGAGCATCTACTTTATTTATCCTAGTGACTGTTGCAATGTTAAGTCCTTTTCAAGGAATTTTATCCTTTCACCCATTATTTGACTCTTCTAGGATTCTTCTTTTTGCTGTATCTGTGCAAGCTTGGAGTCAGTTTCCAAGCTTGAAACTTCTTCTCTAAGCCTTTTAAGTTATGTAGCCTAGATGGTCATTTCCTCCATGGCTCTTACTAATTCAGTTGTCTTCTCTATAGATTTACCTTCACTTGTAGATGTTCCTGTGACTGGCATGGTTGTAGCTGGTGGAACTATTGGTGCTAAGGAGGCAGCCAATGTAGAGCGCATTGCTGTAGATATTGTAGGAATGACAGTCCATGGAGTGGTTGCCAATTCACTCTTTTGAGACTGAATCAATTTGTCTAGGTCTTTTTCTATTTCTTTTAATTGATCATTTAGCTTAAGGACTAAGTCCATAAGCTCCTCCTGTTCCTTCTAGGTTTCTAGTACATCAACTATTTGTGGATGATGCAAATGAGGGATTTTGAGCTCCTTTTTCAGGGAAGCTATGTCATCATTTTTCTTTTTTATTAGCCTTTGTGCAGCCTTTACATCCTTGGGATCATGCCCCAACTCTATGATTAAGTCCTCTAAGGACTTTATCCTAGTATCCTTGGCCTGTGAAGAGGCCTTTTCTAGTTGGAATTGCGCTAATATATTATTCGACGAATTTTGTAGTTGATGTGCTACAATGGCCTTGCTGGTCAATGTGCAATAAACTATATCTCTGATATGTTTGTGCAATTCTATTTGGTCAATAGGATGTATATCCTTCACCAACACCTCAAAATCTGTCATTAACTAATCTGCTATAGACCTGGTTTACTGTATGGTAGGCTTCATGAAAGTCATTTGCATCTTACCTTCTTTTACATCAAAGGCTGACATTAGCCTTGTTTGATTAGTGGGAGCCATTTTAAGGTATTGTGCATAGCTCTGAGCCTTCAACCTTTCATTTCTGGCCTCTATCTCTTTTTATTTCTCTCTAATGTCCTAGTCCTGGCTAGTTGGAGCCCTGAATGAGGATACTTCCATGCTCTATTGTCTTTCCAGCATTTGAGCCTATGTAGTGGAAGGTTCTTGTGTTCCTCCAAAGGGAGTGGCCTGCCTACTCTCTACCCTTTCTGTACTTGTGGTTCTAGCTGCTTCCTCTGTGAACTCTTGTTCTAAAAAAGGATTTAGCCTTGATGTTTTGACATAAGTCTGTGGAATAGGTCTACTAGAAGGAGTGGCCTCCTCCCTATCTATTTTGGGGTTCTTCTCCTCATTTAGAGGTGTCTGTACAATAGGAGGAGTACTCATGATGTGTTCTAGCTAAGCCATCTCTTCTAATATATCTGGTTTCTCTGATTCTTCTTGCTCTTGAGGTCCTTCTTCTGCTTGTTTCTCACTATGTTTGTATGTTTCCCTTCGGGATAGGGATTCTCCTGGCACCTGTACAAAAGAATATTCATAAAGTCTCCTTTCTAGATCAATCAACACATTACCAACAACAACTTCTATGCTATCTCCATCTACTAAAGTGTTCTCCACCCATTCTAGTTGATTTGCATATTGTTATATTTCAGGAATTTTGTGGTGGATATAGGGAGACACTTTGTTCTTTTGTCTTCTATTGCAGATGAAATCAAAAGGATCATATCTCCATATGAAGCTTTGTTTCAGCTTGAGCCTTTGAAGGATTTCTTCTACTTCTCTTCCAGCTTCCCTACTATTGCATATAAAGGGGCCAAGCTGGTCTTTTATTCTGAGTTGAGCTTTCTTCTTGGACTTTACAAAATGTACCTCATCTAAATTAATTATTTTCCTATAGTACTCCAGACAAACAATCTCATGGGGAGGTATGTTGGTAGTTTTTAGGGTGCTAACTCACAGCCATATATCCTTATTTCAATGTGATTTGGGTGTAAATACTAGTCTCCCACTTTGTGTTGTTTAGATAATTGTAGGACCCTCCTGATATCTGCACTGATCCTCGGGGGAGGACTTCCTAACAACATAGTTATCACTAGGTGCACAAAAATATCTATGAAATCTGTATAAGTATATGGAGAGTCATATTGGTGGATTAATGGTGTCCAGAAGAGCATTGATCTAGGGTTGTCTCTGGTATCAAGCTTGTAAAGAGTGAATGGGAATTTGTCAGCTTGATAATATAGGAAAAGGTGGTATAACATTAATGAGTACTTAAATACTCTTTCATTGTCCATTCTCATGAATTGATCATGCATTTTATCTACAATGAATTTGACATAATCAAACATGATGGCAGGGGGTTGTCCAGGAGTATAAATTGACATGAAGGCTATAATAATATCATCAACATACTCACTGGTAGTATAACCTAACACACTAGATATCATTGCTATGATGTCTCGGCCAAGTTCAGAGAATATGGTCCACATGTATGGGGGAGAGTCCTTTGGAATGTATTTCTCTTCCATAATGAAGTTCTGGAATAATTGAGCAAGTTTTATGGAGGTGATTCTAGGGAATCGACCAAGCAGGTCTCCAATAGAAATGGGGGTTAGGTTTTTCCCTTGTTGCAACTGTAGTATTTCATTGATGGGTTCAACAGTGACGGTGAATAATATAGTATGGTTAGGAGTCATCATTGCTCTTTGGCTGAGACTGTAGTTCATATGGCAATAGTGGACAATTTCATGGAAGATATGAACTCTAGGGAATTGGTATTGGGGAAAATTTGATTCCCAAAGACCTGTTTTGTTTGCATGGTTTAAGTAGTGGTCCCTGTACCTGTAGAATAACTTCAGTGGGGATTCATGGATAGAGGTGTCTTTGATTTGGAAGTCTTTGTCTGCCAAAGGGAGATGGTTTAAGTCCCTATGGGGAGTGGTAATTGGTTGGACATCCATTGCAACTGGAGCAACCATCCTTGGTTCTTATGGATTTAAGAATGGGAAAAGGGCTTTTAGTGAAATTCTGGGTAAATTGGTTCAATTCAGAGTATTTTGGTGTCGTTGGGCAATTGTTTTACTTAATTACTTAATAACTTAAAGCAATTGAGTAACATGTTAGGAATTAGATAGGGTTTCTTGGTGAATTCAGATAAATACCTTGTTTTTTCTTTAAATGGGTCAATGAATGACTGAGTACAGGTGCAGGAGGTGCAGGTGACTGAAGGGTGGACTAGAAGTTTCGGCAGCTTCAGCAAGTTGGCAGTTGGACATGGGTTGACGGTTGCACATACTATGGTGCTTGTATGAAGGTTTGATCATCTTTTTCATGATAAAACAAAAAACAATGAGATTTTTAGTTTTATTAGTAAAGTCAATTATTTTGGCGGATACACGAGGGATAGGTGCAATTGGATTTTAGCAAGAGACTCGAAGTTTTTTCGTTTAGTACGAGGCAGTAAGTGGGTTTGGATTGCACTACTTTTGGGGCCAAAGTGGTTTCAGAGAGAGGCCACCCGATGCCATTCATTGGGTTCCATGTAGTAGTTGGATAAAAAGCAAAACCACCCATATCAGGTGGGTAAAAGTCGAGCTACGAAGGTTGCCCGATATGATAGATAGTCATTGGATTAAAGGGGTCAATCGAATGGTGGTTAGGGTGAAAGGTTTGTCAGGAGGTTAAATGGAGGGGGCCCGACGAAGGTTTAGGAGTGTGGGATTAAATAAATGAATGGTTTATAGAGGATTAAGGGTGTGGGGGGGTGATTTAATTGGCGGGGTTGATTATTAATTAACCGCAAATCGGTTGATTAATATCTTTTATTTGGATAGGGTTTATAAAGTTTATGTTTCAAAATTTTCAGGGAGGGATATTAATATAAGGGTTTTATTATAACTATAGGGGAAGGGTTTGTTTCTTTTTCAGGATTTAATATATATAAAGTTAGAAATTAGTATGATGCTGGCAGGAAATGAATAAAGCACTAAGTATAGTGCATTTTGTTTATTTGTTTGTGATTTGAAATAACACATTATACTTAGGCCTTAAGTGTTCTTTTGGGTTTTGTGAAGATAAGGGGTTTTCCCATGGCGGTGATCACTTTTCTAAGTTTTTACCCTTAGAGAAAGGGGTTTATTAGGGGAAACTGAGTTTCACTAGGAAATTGATGTTTTTCATAAGGGAAGGTATTTATTTTGGAATATGAGTGAATTTGAAGCGGGTGAATATTCATGAGGATAATTTTAGTACTTAGGACCTATAAGTTATTGGGCCAAGGGTCCGGTCCCTCCATAAGTCAGAGAAATCCTCTAAGCCCCTTTAACTTAAGATTTTAGGTACTTTAAGACTTTTCTTGGAAATTAGTTAAGTGGAAAATGTAATGGATGAGGGAGGTTAATCAATTGACTTTCTGTAGTTTGATAAATGCTCAATTTTCATCCATACTTAGAACTTTGATGATGAAGGTGAATAATATGATATTATCTAATCAATCATCACAATTCTGAAACAATTCTTCTACTTACCCATCTACTCATCCTACCATTTTTACTTCTCTGTATTAGGGTACACTTAAGCTACAAACCCTTTATCAAAACTTTTCTTTTCTTTTACAAAAGTAATCTATCTAAGTCTAACCTTATTACATCCAAGGGCTTAGATTAAACAGTTGAGCTCCTTTCATTTACTCTACCTATCTACTTATCTGCCAAGATTAAACAGTTTGGTTAGATTTTATTCTCTCTCCAAGCATAAAATTGAAAACATGAAATAGCCAAGTTTAAACATTTTGACCATCCATGGATTATGGCAAAGGTAACAAGCTACACCCAATCTTTTATTCTGCATCAAAAGTAAATAGTAGTGGCATTTTGACTTGCACACTTTCATGGTCTTTTTTCTTTCTTGGGGTTCATTTTTTCATCTTTTTTTACCTTTTTCTTTATTCTTTTGGTCCTTTGATTTTTCTTTTAGGACATAACCTCTTTAATTTTTTTTTTTTTTTTTTGATTTTTTGAATATAGAAAACATTTGCAGAAAGCAAAGGTATGTACAAATTATAGATTTGACCTTATCCATTCAAAAATCATGACCCCTATTGGTATGGGAACATAACAGAAGGAATTGTTCATGAATTACATTTGATAAGAATTGACCATAGTCAAAAGTGACTAATGGTCCTTCTTCTGAAGAAAGGGTCGGCAGCAAGCCTAGAATAGGCTCATCTACCCACTCATCTAAGTAGTAAACAAGAATGGAAGACAAAACATAAATAATCGGTTTGCAAATGAGAAAGGGTCTAAGTCAATAGGGGGATTAAGCATTGGATCGATCACAACAGTAGTTTCTAGTGCCATGGTGATCAGAGGCTAGGAAATTGAAGAATGTAGCAAGGGGAAGTCACTATGTGTTGGGTAATAACGGGAATCCAGAGTAGTGGGTCTCTGTCAATTGATGAATCATTGGCAGTAGGAATGCTGCGAAAAGGTAATAGAATAGAGGATGGGAACACTATTGACTGAATAGGGAAATAAAGGTGTAATTATGATGTTTAATGCCATATTTATTTACTATGATCGAGCCTTAACCATTAGATTAATGGTCTATTTGGGGCATTAAACTCCCTATAATAGTGCGGGCAAATGGATATTGGTGATTAATGGAGGTTTAAATAGTCTTAGACGTGGCAGATGGGATTGGTAGATATGTGGAATGGGACCATTGGTGGGAGTGATGGGACATAGGGTGAGGTGGCACAATGGAAGTGGCGGCTGTGGTAGGACATGGAGGCTACCCTTGGCAGGATTGCACGTTAGCTGGGAAGAAACCACGTTTGGAGGGGGGGTGCAATGGTATCGGGTTTATGGAGGTGGGGGAATGAAACTCACCTGATGGTGCCACGTCGGGGGGTGGTAAACTGCTTTTTGGACCCCCCCACCCCGCCCATCGTTAAACCTTGTAGCTTCGGGGGAGGGGGGGTGTGTCCGAAAAATGTAGTGGGTCATCGGATGTAGGCGAGGAGTAATCAGGAGGATGTGAAATGAGGGGTGGTTAACACCGGAGTGACCCACCATATGTTTTAGGTGCATGAATAATAGCCAAAAGTCCAAACTTTGGATAAGAAGCACTTCATACTTATTACATCAAAAATATTCATTTTTCCTATCCTAATGCTATTTAAGAAAATGAGGGTGCCTTTAAACATGCAAACCCAATTATTTTTTCATTCTAGGGAGATTTAAAAATATTTATTTTGACATTAAGCTAATGTACTCAACTACTGTAATCTAGATATACAGTGGGATTAACATTATTCACCTATTCTTCCTATCTAATCTTAGCCAAGAGTAAACTATTTTGCTAAGTTACTCACTCTAACCTAATTAACATAAATTGAAAACAACTTGAGCATGATTAAACTATATGTCTCTGCCAGAAAGGGATTGTGGCATTTTGAACAAGCTACACACAATTTCATCTATCTATTCTTTTACAAAGCTAGAAGGCTAGTAGTGGCACTTGAACTAGCATCACTTTCAGTTTTATTCATTTTTTATGGGGTTCATTTATCATTTGTTTTCTTTTTATTTTCTTTTATTTTTGTATTTATACCCTCTTTTCATTTTTTATATTCATTTTTCTATCATTTTGGAAATCATTTGTAGAAAGCTATATTATTAAAATCTGAAATATCAATGATCATTGATGCTATAAATTATAGGACACTAACAGTAACTCCACCTGGGCATGGCACTTCCTAGTGAAGTGTCAAGAACACGATAGACCAGTAGCCTTGATTCCTTATATTCAGCATTTACTACATCTGTTTTTTCTATTTTCAATAGCTATGGTGCAAAAATGTCTCAAAGCTTAGGGCCTTATCCACGGGCTTCAACTTTGAGATAAGCTACCCACTCATGACAGCACAAAAGTGAATGGTATCAACAATGATTGTGATAAAACACCTTTTTAGTCCTATAAAACACAATGTTTGGGAATCCTTCCATTGACAGGTCCTCCAGGTATTTCTGTCCTATCTGTGTTCTTGATAAAAAAGGCATTTTTACCTCGATAAGAATTAATAATGTAAGGTCCCATCCACAAGTTGTCAAAATTACCATGCTTTCCTTTTTCTTCCCTTCTGGAATCCTGTTTCAGAACATTTTTACCAATCTAAAAGACATCAACTTTTGTCCTTCAATAAAATGTTTTCATGATGCTATCTTGGATCACCTGAGTTCTGTTATGAACTGCTTCACTAGTTTGATGCAAATGGATGGTCTGGTTGATTCTCCTCTGTAAATCATTTGGTTCCACATCCAACTCTTGCGTCATCTTTAAAATAGGAATTCCCAACGAGGTTGGAGAAACAACATCCATCACATACACTAGCTGATATGGAGACATGGCTATTGGCTTTTTGGTAGTAAGCATGTCTACCCATAATGCATTAACCAACTTTATGTGCCATGATTTTTTATTGTCTTGCAACTACATTTTGTTGATGTTAACCAAGATTTTATTGGAGGATTCTGCCAGACCATTTCCTTGAGGGTAATAGGCTATAGAATGTCCCAATTTTATCTGATATTTATTGCAGAAACCTATCATCCTTTTTGACATAAAATCTGAAACATTGTCAATAATAATTTTCCTAGGGCAACCAAATCTAGCATGATATTATTTTCTAGGAACATTATTATGATTGCATCTGAAGCTTGTCTAGTAGGTGTGGATTCTATCCATTTTGTAAAGTAATCAGTGGCTATCAAAATCCACTTATTTTGGGTAGATGAAGCATGGTGGATTTATCCGATAAATTCAAGGCCCCATTGTTGGAAATGCGTTTCAGTAGATATAGGTCTCAAGGGTAAAGGCAACAACTTATTTTTACCTTCGAAGATTTGGCACTTGCAGCCAGAAGCAACCTTCTTTTCGATATCAGAAAATAGGGTCGGCCAGTAAAAACTTGTGCTTAAAATCTTATTTGCAGTAGTTTTCCAATACAGATATCCATCGCAGTCTCCTTCATGGAACTCTTGCATGACTTTATTTGCCTCATTTTCCAATAAACAATTTAGTAAAACACCACCAACATCTTTCCATAATAGATTTTCATTCAAAATAAAAAAATTAATAGATTTAAGTTTAATAAATCTAGCCTTTGTTTTAGTTAAACCAGGAGGAGCCTGTAAATTATGTAGCACATAAATAATGTCTGCATACCAAGGGGAGGTAGCAAAAGCTTCTTCTACTATTGGAGTCGCCAGCTCATCTAGTTCATTAAATATTGCCAGAAAATTGATATTTAAAGCCTGTAAGTTAGATTATGCCATTAGCTTTGCTAATCCTTGACCTTTGATGAGCTTAGTGGGTTGGATTTCAATATCATATTCTAGTATAAAAGCAATCCACTTACCCCTTTTCCCATCTGGATCATTTTGAGTCAGTATATCTTTAACTACTGCACTTGGAACGAAAGCAATGATGTGTGAATGGAGAATATATACTCAAAGTCTTTTATGGACTTTACCAAGGAAAAATATTTCTTTTCGATAATGTCATATTTCAAGGATGTATCTCTCAAATATTTTCTGAAGAAAGCAATGGGTTGTTCATCGCCCTCATCATTCTTTTGTAGGAGAACTGCGGCAATGGTGTGTTCTGACGCAAATGAAAAAAATAGAAAATCTTTAATAAAATCCGTACAAATTAACATAGGTGCCTGAGCTAAAGCTTGTTTTACACTGTTAAATGATTATTTAGCTTCCATGTTCCATTTCACCTCAGTATCCTTTTTTAGCATATTGGTAATATTCTTTAAGAGTTTAGCTAAATTCACAATGAATCTGCTTAATAAAATTATCTGTCCAATGAAATATTAAACTTATTTTAATTTCCTAGGGGGATTAACTTTCATTATAACTTCTATTCTACTAGGATCTATCTTGATTCCTTCTTTCGAAATAATGTGTCCCAATAGTTTTCCTTCTTGCAAACCGAATAATGTTTTCTTAGGATTGAGGGAAATGCCAAATGTTCGAGATTTTTCAAAAAATATTTTGAGGTGATTTAATTGTTCCTCATCTATTTTCGAAAAAACAATGATGTCATCCAAATATATAACTATGAAATGACCCGTTTCATCAGTAAAAGTGATATCCATGGCTCTCTGAAATGTTGCTCTAGCATTCATTAGACCGAACAACATTTTCACATACATGAAAGTGCCCTAAGGTGTAGCAAATCTTGTTTTCCCTTAATCATCTGGGTGTACTAAGACCTATTTATAACTAGAAAAGCCATCCAACAAGGAAATCTTGTTGGATCTGTTAGCACCTAGATCCGCCTTAGGCCGAAGGAAGGCAAAATTCAGGGTAACCACAAACCACGCTCAGTCTGGTAGCTAGCCCTACCAGAACAGGAGAGGGCTCTCTCTGAGTCACGCTCAGTGAATAGATAAACGAAACAGTCTGAGATGACTTACAGTGAAATATTGATCTTAGGCTAGTAAGTAAATATGGATACAAGAAGCAATTCTTGATGAATGACTTAGTTTCTGGGATGGTATGGGACCAATGGACAACAATGAACAGAGAATTTAATACAAAGGCACAGATTACTTCGTGAGGCAAGACAGGCAGAAAGTCTAGCAATTTAGTTTGAAACAATGTAGAATGAAGAGATTGCTTAGGAGAGTGAAAAGGGCATAAGTACATGAATCCTTTTCAACAAAAGAAAGAACACTGAACATGAAATTTTCCCACAGGCAGAGCATAAAATTGAATTCTAACTTATCTAACTTAGAAAATTTCACTGGAAATGAATATGAAATGAACTATGAAACTGTTATATATCTGACACAGAATATATGAGAAATAACAAATATACCCAATAATAACAAGATCAAAATAGATAGTAATGCTTCTTTATTATCAAACCCTTAAGGTAGGGCAACACCATACATTCACTCCTTAAGGAAGGAGAACACTCCACAAGCCATATGTCTGTTCATACAATAATCCTTGACTATATTCCTTGACATCCTCCATGTGGAGTCTCTAGCCTCTATATAGGCCTCATACATGCAATACCATGGATCATTACCATCATTCCCTCATACCATCCACTAATACCATGGGCCCATTACATTATTACTAACTACTTGTCGTCCCTTACATGATATGGGTTAACCACCTTATTTATTACTATGGCCCATCCCATTATTACATTATTACCTTAGGTACCTCCCTTGGTACCCCATATTATCGCCCCTAGGTATATAACACTCCACCCCCCTTAGCATGTTTCGTCCCCGAAACATGGGAAGAAGACAAATAATAAGATCTACTCAAAAGAGTATTCCACTGGTACCATGCATGTGCATCTAGCCATCCAAGAGAAAGGTGAACCCACGATCTCGCTAGTGCCTCACTCACTTGACATGGAAGTTGACCATGGTATCTCTTCTGGGTTGATGTGTAGTAGGTGGATCTTCGCTCCTTCCTATCTGTGATGTGGGGGTTGTTGTCCTTGTGGCTAATTGGTTGCCATCTTGATGGTTGTTGTCTTGCGGGGTGATGTGGGTGATGATATGTTGAAGTTTTAACCCATGGTATCTTTTTCTTTAATTCACCCCTTACTGGAGCCTGACTGTTATCTGGTGCATGTTGTGGTGTTTGCTGTGGTGTCTTATCTTCTAATATTACTTCAACCACTGAACCCTCATCTGATGTATCAGCACCTGTAGCCTTTTTTGCTTCAACCTCTGTTTGTGTTTGATTGTCGATCATCACTAGCTCATCATCTGATATGCTAGTCCCTAGAACATTTTCTGCTTCAGCCTCCTTGGACTCTACCTGTTTATTGATGGAAATATCCTGTAATGTAATTTTCTTCTTTTTATACCAGAGTTTCAAAAATTTCTTCTGCACATTAATATTGATAGTACCCACAGATTCCATCCAAGAATATCCCAAAACAACGTCCATATTATCCATCTCTGAAGTATAAAAATCACCATGGAACACATACTTATCCATAGAAACCTTCAAATCCTTGTACACTTGAACATCCTCATCATCCACTTGTGTGTTTTCAATGTGTTTCGCTAGAATTTCCAATTTTTTTGCCAAGTTAACATTGATAAAATTATGCTTGCAACTAGGATTTATAGAAACAATGATCTTCTCCTTTTGAATCAATCCATGAACCTGTAATAAGGATATACCAGTAGGAAATAGCTCCACATGTTTCTCCTTATCTTGTTTTCTCGCATGAGACCATCTGTCTAAAAGTAATTTTTCAAATTCTTCATCGGGCAGGTTGGAACACTTCTTTTGGTTAAGTAATCCACACCATGTGGCTGCCTCATCTTCAAAATTAAACACTACAAAAGTTCTCCAATTATGTGCCCATAATGACTTGTGTTTTTTTATGTATTCTTCAATAGTAGGACCATTATCTTTTCCTGTAAAAGCCATGAAGAGGGTTTTGAAAAAATTCACTTACTTGGCGAAGATTTGAAATTGTCACAGTTTAGTCAATATTGCTCAGAATCTCTATTATGACCTGTTTTTGGAAATGGAACAACCATTCTGCATCTGCCCATGTGATAGAAATTCTGATCCAGGCACTAGAATTTCATATCTGCGTTGCAACTCTCTCGTCGTCCCTAAAATTTCTACAAAAAGAGTTGATTTTAAATCAGCGATATCTCCCTCATCCGGACTCCGATTCGACCGATTTTGTTTTTGAAATAGAGTATTTTTTCACATAGGATCCAGATCTACAATTGTATTTTGCAGATCTTGCACTAGGATGTCCATATCTGTGCCACAATTTCACTACCCTGAAAAATTGTCTACAACCCCACTAATTTATAAATCAATGATATCTCCTTCATCCAGACTCCGATTCGACTGACTTTTTTTTTTGAAATCGGGTATCTTTTCACATGAGATCCAGATATACAATTATATTTTGTAGATCTTGCACTAGGATGTCCAGATCTACGCCGCAATTTTGCTGCCCTGAAAAATTGTCTACAACCCCACTAATTTTTTAAATCAGCGATATCTCCTTCATCCGGACTCTGATTCGACCGATTTTTTTTTGAAATCGGGTAATTTTTCACATGGAATCTATATCTACAATTATATTTTTAAGATCTTGCACCAAAATGTACAGATCTGATCTGAAAACTTGCCGCCCCTGAATAGATAAAATTCTCCACTTTTTTTTTTTTTTACCCAAGAAAGTGCTCCAATACCAATTGCTATATATCTGACCCAGAATATATGAGAAATAACAAATATACCCAATAATAACAAGATAAAAATAGATAGTAATGCTTCTTTATTATCAAACCCTTAAGGTAGGGCAACACCATATATTCACTCCTTAAGGAAGGAGAACACTCCACAAGCCATATGCCTGTTCATACAATAATCCTTGACTATATTCCTTGACATTCTCCATGTGGAGTCTCTAGCCTCTATATAGGCCTCATACATGCAATACCATGGATCATTACCATGGTTCCCTCATACCATCCACTAATACCATGGGCCCATTACATTATTACTAACTACTTGTGGTCCCTTACATGATATGGGTTAACCACCTTATTTATTACTATGGCCCATCCCATTATTACGTTATTACCTTGGGTACCTCCCTTGGTACCCCATATTATCGCCCCTAGGTATATAACAGAAACATAAACAAATACATATGAAACATAAGAGACACATTTTCTACACTCACAACCACATGAATCTCATGAAACAGAGTTGTTAGCTTTCATTAATCCTCTGTAAAAATATACAAGGAAGAAACATAGTTTCTTTCCCACAGTCTCCCAGAAGTTACAAGCCAACCAACCCTTTGAAAATAGTTTGCATTCAAGATATAGAATGTTCCATGAGGAGATAGAACACCCAAGGGTTGGGGAGTTTCTCGAACCATTACAAAATGGAGGTGGAAAGCCAACCATTAGCTACAAGTGCAGCACTACAAACATGACAAATGGCTTGGGTGACTGTTTGCCTTCCTTTGCCACTTGGATACAATCCAATCTGGAGTGAAAATACTTTAAACTTTTCCTTATGTGCCGAAAAAGTGAAATGTATATGAGCGGGCCCACTTAGAGAAGTCGCGAATTGAAATTTCACGAAACAGAGGTGAAATTGTCCTTTTTCCCTATATGCGCCGCGCCACTTTCTATATGTGCCACGCCACTTTGGAGCGTATTTTGAGGCACTTGTAGGAATCCAAAATGTGCCCAAGTGTGCTTGTTCGAAATACTATCCTGTCTACTTTCCAACCCAAGTGGAATTTCTAAATTTCGTGCTCATTTGCCCCTCCAAATCTTCATTCTACCAAGATTGCTTCCTGTGTGTCAAAATAGGGGCAGAGAGGTCATTTGTTGGGTGTTTTTGGCCTCCTAGAGACTCAAATCATGCCCAAATTTCTTGTCCAAGCAGAAGTAGTCGTGATTTTGCATTCTAAATCGAAAAATGCAAGCCATTTGTCATTTGGATCTCCCAATCCTAAGCGTCGCACCACAGGGAGAAAAAACTTGTGTTTTGACCAAAAAATTACCATGTGACCCAAATTGCCCCAAATTTCTTGAAATTTGGGCTGGAGGTTCTCTACGAGGCACTGTGCTGAGCCACAGAAGCTTCAGCCAAGATTCGAAGCTGTTCTTGTTGTTTTGCCTCTTGTGCCTCTTTTGTTGCTTTGCTCAATTTTGCCTTCATGCTCCTTTTCCGGGCCTTTGCACTCATGTTCCGTGCCTTGTAATGATAAACCATCCTCCTTAGTATGGTTTTGTCTCTTTTGGCCTTCTCCAGTAGTCTCTCTAGGTGGATGTTGATCCGCTCTAGCCAGGACTCGCGGTCATTGTTGATCTCTTGCTCCAAGGTAGTGAGCGCGATCCTCCTTTGTTGGGTAGCTTGTCGATTCTCACAGATGTTTTGCAGCTCCATGATCTCATGCTGGTCCTCAAGCTATTTGTTCCTCTACTCCAAATACTTGATGATCCATTTGGCCCTCTCCACATTGAGTGACATGTCTTGTATCTCCGTGTTTTGCTCCTGAATAGTCTTCCTACGTCGGGCACTCTCCACATCGGCATCATCATCCTGAATGAGGATGAAATCAGCCTCTTGTTCACCTGATGGCCCCTCATCATGCATGGGCCTCTTGCCCTTGTCCTGTACCTGTGTAGTTGATGCCGGAAGCGAGGCCCCTTCCACCTCGGGTGGAGATAACACTCGCTTTGCTGCTGCAAACAAGTGCCTATTGCCTCTCTGATATGTAACAAACACTAGCATAGTAGTGGTCTCATGGTGCTCATACTAATGAGAAGGACCACCTATCTCATGCTCTAGCTCTGATAGTACCTATGAAGTGCTGAAGAGGTCACGGGAGATGAAGTCCTCCCAAGCAATGTCCTGCAATCCCAACTGATGATCCACCAAAATCGGATGAGAGAAAAGTGATAAACATTGTTAAGCTGCTACTGAGGGGTCTTATGCTACATGAAGGTGTTCATCCTCTCTATGTTCCTACAAATGAAAAATGGGAGATTCATCATCCTCACCCTGGTAAAGTGCATGAGCAACTTGATGTGATAGGCATATAGTCGAGAGAACCTCCCCTCACAGCTAAAGTACTTCATGATCAATTTCATGAGTGGAGCATACTCATCTTTCAAATATCTGAATGGGAAGACTCTTGTGAGCTGACTCAACAATCTGGCCTTAATGTAAGGCTCATAGTGTTGCCTATCCACCGTCTTCTTCTTATGCCACTGTTCTCCAACATTTGGTATGCCTGTTGCCACTGAGATAGTTTCGGGTGTCAATGTGGAGGTGACCCCGACCAAGATAGACTGACCTCCATGTAGGTGAAGCACAAAAAGACGGGCCAACTCATGATGAATGCTAACATTAACCACCCTTTGACAAAATTAAAAACATGCTAGGTGCTGGAAACATGACATGGCAAGAGGGCATGCTTGTAATTCAGTGAGGGTAGTGGGCTCATCCCTAACATGTTGCCACTCTTGTGATGTCTCTTGTGAGCATGTTCTTCCAAGGATGAATCACTTTGTGTCTCCATCTCGTACTCTGATGAATCCACTGATGCCATGACTGATGTGTGTACTGTACTTGGGATGCCCTTTGATGATGGTGTGAAGTTGGGTGCTTTTGTGATATCTACCACCAAGGGGAACAATGAAACAAAAGGGAGTATTAGGACGGGAGTAATGTGATGGGAATAGGGGTTATGGGGAGAAGTTTGTTTAGGGATATGTTGGGGGTTTGGGTATGTTAGCGCTTGAAATTTCACCTCAGGCTGAGAAAGGCAAACCTCAAGGCAACATCAAACCATTTAGCCTCGTAGCTAGCCCTACGGGGCAGGAGAAGGCTCTCTCTGGTCTATCTCGTAAAATCACCAATAGATGAGAAGAACAATAAGGTAACACTGATATTAGGCTAGTAAACTGATCAGAAAGATTGATTTTGGGGTTTTTGGGTTTTTGGTGACAAATTGAGGGGATGGCAATTTTGGGTGCGGGAATTGGACACAGTTTCTGCAGGGGGTTCTTTGGGGCAAGGTAGGAGACAATATTGATGCCTTTAACTGAAGTGGATGGTCAAGAATGAAAGAAAGAGAGCTAAAGAGAGCAAACAATAACTTTGAATTCTCTTTAGACAGTAGAAAACATTGAAGTTAAACAAACTTAAAAGCAGAGCATGGCAAGCATGAATTCTTACTTTAACACCTCATTTGTTTAATGTGCAGAAGTAAAGAAAGGAAATGAATCACATAACAAAGATTACAAGAACATTGAGAAACACACTGTCAACACATGAGTCCACAAGAATCCCAAAGAGGACTGCAAAACCCTGGTCTTCCTTAGCCAAAAATTGCAGAGATACAGTGAAATAATACAATGATAGCTTCTCCCTCAAGAGTCCAACCATGAAAATGAGTATGAAAGTACATAATATAGATGATCTAACCTCTTTCCCTGCCTCTAGGGGTCGAGCTCACTATCCTAGGAGCTGTTTCAACCACTTCTAAACTTAGCACTACAAACTAGGCA
Source organism: Pinus taeda (assembly GCA_000404065.3). Lineage (NCBI taxonomy): Eukaryota > Viridiplantae > Streptophyta > Pinopsida > Pinales > Pinaceae > Pinus > Pinus taeda. Next base: position 29,083 of record APFE031177853.1, read on the forward strand.
ATCATAACAACATGCCTTTATAAACTTGGAAACGAATTCATTCATTTAATTTTCACCTATTTCATGAATGAATATTATAGAATAGATACATAAGAGTAAAAGTGTCATAAAAGTACCATAATTACATCAAAGAGAATCATCATTCACCTCAAAAAGTCAAACTGAGTCAAATCTGCGTTTTCTGGGCTGTACAGTGTATTTCTGGGCAATTCTGCCTGACATGTCGCGCCCCCCTCCCTCACATGTCGCGCCCCTTTGGAGCCATCTTTGGGGCACTTTCAGGTGGCCAAATTAGGCAAGCGTAGGCTTGTTGGAAAGGCCTGTGAGTCTGCTTTCCAACCCAACTAGAATTTTTGGATTTGGAGTTCATTTGCCATGTCAAAAATCAATTCTCCCAAGACAACTGTCTACAGTTCAAAAAGGTGGCAGAAAGTCAAATTTTGCATGTTTTTTGACTTTCCGAAGGCCCAAAACTTCACAAAATGTCAATTCCTTCCATGTGCATATGTAACTTTGCATGAAAAATCTGGAAATGCTGAGTTTTTGTGAAATGGAGGTGCCAGGACGACATGTCTCACCGGGGGTGAGACGCATTAATGAGCAAAAACCTGTAAATTGCCAAAAAATACCAAAAATGACCCAAAATGCTCAAATTTTTTTGAAATTTGTGTTGTGGCTGAGCTATTTAGTACCATGCTCCTTCAAGGAAGCCTCGGCCAAGATACGAAGGGGATTAGGCCTTTTTCTCCGTTTTAGTGCCTTTGTCAACCGCCTTTGAAGCACTTTCATCTTTGCCTTGCACACGTGCATCCGCACCCAATAATGATTTTTCATGTTCCTCAGCAGTTTGTTATTTTGATTGGCCTTATCCAATAGCCTCTTCAAATGAGCATTGTCCCAAATAAACATGGATTCTCGATCTATGGGTCTCAAGTCACCGGGTCTCCTATGAGCCAATTCCCGGTCTTCACGAATTTTCTGCAGCTCATATAGCTTGTGCTCATCCTCCAACTGTTTGTTTCGCTGCTCTAAATAGTTTATTATCCCTTTTTCCATCAATAATTTCGTTTGTAGTGACTAAATCTCGGTACTTTTCTCTCGGATGATATCCTTAAGCTCTATGCTAGGAGAACCGGCGTCAAGATCAATAACTGGATCACCTGACAATCTCTCCTTAATCATGGGTTGCTTGCCCCTCTCTGATACCTGTGATGTTGTCGGAAACGAGGCCCCTTCCACCTAGTGTGGAGATAACATTCGTGGTGCTGATGAAGAAGGCGAGACCCCTTCCACCTAGCGTGGAGAAAGTACTCGCCGAGCTGCTGCAAATAAGGCCCTTAGGCCTCTCTGATAGGTGACCTGAGGTAAGGAGCTGACATGTCTAGTAACAGGGATGTCATGCTGATGTGATGGTCCTCCCTCCTCGTGAACAACCTCAGGATGTGGCGGTGATGACACTGTGAAAAAATCATGAGAGATGAACTCCTGCCATGAGATGCCCTTCTGAGTCAACTGATGCAATACTACTAGCTGAATCAAACCATGATGGTAAAGGCTCCTGTACTTCTGTGCCAGGGTCTTCCTCTGCAACGTGGGCACCATCTTCTGAATGTTCTGAAAGAAGAAAACCAGGATGTTCATCATCCTCACTCGGGTGAAATGCATCAAGAGGCGAATGTGATATGAGTACACTAGTGAAAATCTGCCCTCACAAGTAAAATAATGCATAATGAGCTTCACCATGGGAGCATACTCACTTCTGAGAAACCTGAATGGAAACACACCTGCCATATGTCTCATGAATGGTGGCCGAACATAAGGCTCAAAGAAAACAAAATCTAACAACTTGCGCTTATTCCACACCTCACCAACATTAGTTATCCCTGTAGCCTGTGAGATCACCTCGGTTGTCAAAATAAAGTTTACCCCTGCAAGGTTGACATGTCCATCATGCAAATGTAAAACAAAAAGGCGGGCCAAATCTCAGTGGTGCTGAATCCGAGAGATCCTCTCGCAAAATTCGTAGCAAGACATATACTGAAAACATGATACGGCCATAGGACAAGCTTGTAACTCTATCAAAGAGGTGGGCTCCTCTCACTTATGATGTCCACCCTTACCAATCCTATGTGGTTGCCTCTGTTCCTCAATTTCTGCTAATGATTGGTCATCACTTTGCTCATAAGTTTCGGTTTCTGACATAGTTTTGGAGCAAAGTGGACAAACTGGACTGCTGTTTCTGCCTGTAAAAAGTGTTGAATTTTATGCTGTTTCAAGGGGACAAGGACATGAGGGAAATGTTAGGGGAAGGATCTTTTTACAAGGAATTAGGAATATAGGAACATAACAGGGAATTTAAGGAAAGTATGCAAACAATATGGCAAATGGGAATACATATTTATAATCAGGAATATTGGAATATCATTTGCAAAAATCATTACATATGGGAATACATGTATAGGAAGTAAACATATGGGAATATGCATGCATTCATTAACAAGGGAAAATAGGGAAAATTGACAGAATTCTCTACATATTCACCAACAATTATTTGCGGTTACTCATGCATATGGTGCAGCAAGATGAGGGTTTGAGTGTTTTGTTTTTTTTTTGATGCTTTTGGGAGAGGGGTAGGGTTTATATTTTTTATAACGAAAATGGGATATATGTAAACAAGGAAATTAGGGAAAAACACTGCAAACATTACTACACATACATCATCAAATGTCATGTATTTACATAGATATAATGAGGGGAAAAGGGTAGGGTTTGATTTTTTATTTTTAAAGGGAAAGGGGTAGGGTTTATTTTTCTTGCAAATTTAAAAGGGAAATTGTCATGGAAACATAGGGAAAATGAAATAGGAAACATAGGGAAAATGAGAACAAGGGGAAACAATGAAACAGCAATAAAACCCTAGCACCTTTTACAAATTTATAAACAACCACATGGAGTCTTTCTTCTTGCACAATTTGATCATTACAAGCACATTCATGATGTTTTCCAACTAACCAGCAGCCATTCACAATTTTGAAAGGCCTACCTCAAACAATTTGATGAAGTAAAGGAGGCTTGAGAAATTCTGAAATGAGCTGGGGGAAGCTAGCTTGACATGTCGCGCAGCACGCCCAACAAGTCGCGCTCCTCTCAACGTGTCGCGCCCGTTGCAAAATTCCACTATGTGAGACCCTCTGACATGTCGCGCACCTCCCAACAAGTCGCGCACCTATCCTGACCAGTCGCGCACCTGTCCTGAGCCCAATTTTGCCTCAATTCACTTGGAAGTGTGCCCAATCACTCTTGCAAAGGTTATGAATACACAATGAGAGTGAAAGGAGGGAGTTTGGGCCTTTATAGGTTTCATTTGAAAACATTTCATGCTCAAACCCACTTTCTAATGTATTTTCATGACACCTTTGAACTTTACATGTTGTTGTCGTTTTGGTTTCCTTTTGTCCTGAAATTGACTGATTTAATGCTTTTTCTTGATTCTTTTTGCAGGTAGATCATCTGAGGGACCTTGGCAAGGGGACCAGGGTTGCATTTTGTTCACTGAAGACTTTCGAAATTTCATCACTTTTTTACAAATAAATGAAAAATGACCTTGGCTTTAAAAACAGGGTTTTTAAATCCAAAGTGAAGATTAACTGTACCAGATAAAAATTTAGAAGAAACACCTTTACAATCATCCCTCTGGCTTACTGAACACTCATTGATTTTCAAACACATGACCTTGTAATATTTTTGACCAAAACCCTAGACCTAGGAAATTGACCTCAATAGAAGACAAGACAAGCTTGAAAGAGCTTTAATGACTGAAATGACTTAAACCAGCAATGCCAAGAGGGGTATAAACACATCAGCTCCTCCATCAGGGTTATGGCATGCCTAACGGGATGCAAAAAATTGACACTGATGAGACACCTACCTATGAAAAATGCAAAGAGTTTTCATCACTGATGGAGGGCTCAAGACCGACTCTAACATTGGCTCCAATGGGGATGGTAGCTCCTTGGAGGTGCCAAGAACCTTAGACCTCTGGGAGAGCAGACCAGTGCTTTATTCTTTGGGCAATGGAGTCAACTTATACACATGTGACCAAACTGAAACGACTTTATTTGACTTTGGACAATTGACTGAAATCCTAGACTAACTTTGACACTAACTCACTTACTTTATGCAGAAAATAAACTGACTGAAATAACTTGCAAAACTCACACCAACTAATCACCATTTTCAGAATTATAGCCTTCACCACGGGCCCCAAACTGAAGATGGGAGATCAGTTTCACACTTGATGGTAGAATGCAAATAAAATGGTAATTACAATGAGAGTGATTTAGAGAAGAAAATGCTCAAGTATAATACCTTTTGAGTAGCCGGCCATTCACCGACCCACCAAGACATTCATCACCGTTCATTTCTTTGAGCAGAAAAGCATTAGGACCGCGATATGCTGCAATTTTGTAAGGACCTTTCCACAAGTTGTCAAATTTTCCATGTTTCCCTTTGTCTTCATTGCGGGCATCCCATCTCAAAACAACATCATCAATCTGAAACTCATCTGATTTGGCCCTTTTGTCATAGATTTTCTTTATGCACTCCTGCAACTTAAAGGAATTCTGATGAACCTCTGCTCGTGTCTGCTGTAAATGAATCATTTGACTGATCCGCCATTGCATAGGATCTTCCTCACCATCAGCTTCTTGAAACAGCTTGGCTACTGGAACACTAAGTGAGGTAGGAAACACTGCATCTACTCCATAAACCAGTTCAAAAGGTGACATACCAATTGACTTCTTTTGACTTACCCGATCAATCCATAATGCATTTATTAACTTCTTGTGCCAGCTCTTCTTATTTATTTCCAGCAATTTCTTTATGATGTTCACTAGAGATTTATTTGAAGATTTAGCCAGCCCATTACCTTGTGGATGGTAGGCGGTCGAATGCCCCAAGCTGATGTTATATTTATAGCAAAAATCAACCATTTTCTTCGATTTGAATGCTGCTGCATTATCTGTAATCAACTTGTGTGGATAGCCGAAACGTGACAAGATATTATTTTCAAGAAAAGAGATAATTACCGAGTCCGTGGCTTGCCGGGTGGGAATGGCTTCAATCCACTTCGTGAAGTAATCTGTAGCAGTCAAGATCCATCGATGCTACCCTGAAGATGCTGGGTGGATTTCGCCAATAAAATCCAAGCCCCATTGCTGAAATGGTGCGCTGATTTCAACGGGTTTGAGAGGCAAGGGCTGTAATTTCTGCTTTCCTTGAAATATTTGACATTCATGATAGCTCTTTACCGCTTTATACACATCAGAAAATAAACAAGGCCAATAGAAACCAGCTCTCAAGATCTTATTAGCGGTAGTCTTCCAAAATAAGTGACCCCCACAGTCACCTTTATGAAAATCTTTCATTGTTGTTTTAGCTTCCTCTTCGACCAGACAGTTCAGCAATATGCCACCGGGATCTTTCCAATAAAGTGCAGATTTGATAATACAAAATTTAGCATCCTTTAGTTTCAATGTTCTAGCTTCGTTTCTAGGCATTCCAGGGGGTGAAGATAAATTTTGAAGCACATAAACTATATCAGCATACCATGGAGAAGACACAAAGATATCGGATACCTGTAGAACTGAATTTTCTTCATCTTCATCAGACAAGACAACAATTAAATTGATATCAAGGAGGTGAAGATTTGTTTCAGCCATCAACATAGCAAGACCTTGACCTTTAATCAATTTGGTAGGCTTAATTTCTACATGATACTCTAATAGTGCAGCAATCCATTTACCCCTTCTTCCTTCCGGTTCCATTTGTACTAAAACATCCTTCACAGTTGCATTGGGAACATATGCTAAAATATGAGAATTCAATATGTATACTTGGAAATCTTTCAAAGCTTTGATCAACACCAATTCTTGCTTCTCAATGATATTATAATTTAGTGCTTCGTCTCTTATGATGTGGCTAAAAAAAGCTATGGGCCTCTCAACTCCATCTCGCTTTTGCATCAACACGGCTGCGAATGTGTACTCGGAAGCAAATGAAAACAAAATAAAATCCTGTGTGTAATCTGGGTTGATCAAAGTTGGGGCTGAAGATAAGATTACCTTTATCAAATTAAAAGACTTCACCGCCTCTTCGGTCCATTTGAGTTCGCTGTCCTTCTTGAGCATATTGGTTATCTCTCTAAGATGTTCGGCAAGATTGGGGATGAAGCGACGCAGAAAATTTAATTTACCATTGAAGGACTAAATTTCTTTCTTGCTACGGGGCTGCTCCAATTTTTGAATTGCTTTCACTCGTGCAGGATCTATACGAATGCCATCTTTAGAAATGATGTGACCCAGCAGCTTGCCTTCGCTCATAGCAAAAAG
>APFE031177853.1:51308-71084 GCA_000404065.3 Pinus taeda
TGAATCCGAGAGATCCTCTCGCAAAATTCGTAGCAAGGCATGTACTGGAAACATGATACTGCCAAAGGACAAGCTTGTAACTCTATCAAAGAGGTGGGCTCCTCTCGCTTATGATGTCCACCCTTACCACCCCTACGAGGCTGCCTCTGTTCCTCAATTTCTGCAGCTACTGATTGGTCATCACTTTGCTCATAAGTTTTGGTTTCTGACATAGTTTAGGAGCAAAGTGGACAAACTGGACTGCTGTTTCTTCCTGTAAAAAGTGCTGAATTTTATGCTGTTTCAAGGGGACAAGGACATGAGGGAAATGTTAGGGGAGGAATCTTTTTACAAGGAATTAGGAACATAGGAACATAACAGGGAATTTAAGGAAAATATGCAAACAATAATGGCGAATAGGAATACATATTTATCATCAGGAATATTGGAATATCATTTGCAAAAATCATTGCATATGGGAATACATGTATAGGAAGTAAACATATGGGAATATGCATACATTCACTAACAGGGGAAAATAGGGGAAATTTACAAAATTCTCTGCATATTCACCAACAATATCTTGCAGTTACTCATGCGTATGGTGCAACAAAATGAGGTTTTGAGTGTTTTGTTATTTGATGCTTTTGGGAGAGGGGTAGGGTTTATATTTTTTACAAGGAAAATGGGATATATGTAAACAGGGAAATTAGGGAAAAACACTGCAAACATCACTGCACATGCATCATCAAATGTCATATATTTACATAGATATAATGAGGGGTAGGGTTAGGGTTTGATTTTTTTATTTTTAAAGGGAAAGGGGTAGGGTTTATTTTTCTTGCAAGTTTAAAAGGGAAATTGTCATGGAAAAATAGGGAAAATGAAATAGGAATGAAGAGAATGAGAACAAGGGGAAACAATGAAACAACAATAAACCCTAGCACCTTTTACAAATTTATAAAAAGCCATATGGAGTCTTTCTTCTTGCACAATTTGATCATTACAAGCACATGCATGATGTTTCCCAACTAACCAATAGCCATTCACAAGTTTGAAGGGCCTACCTCAAGCGATTTGATGAATTAAAGGAGGCTTGAGCAATTCTGAAATGAGTTGGGGGAAGACAGTTTGACAAGTCGCGCAGCACGCCCAACAAGTCGCGCCCCTCTTGACGTGTCGCGCCCGTTGCAAAATTCCTCTCTGTGAGACCCTTTGACAGGTCGCGCACCTCCCAACAAGTCGCGCACCTATCTTGACAAGTCGCACACCTGTCCTGAGCCCGATTTCGCCTCAATTCACTTGGAAGTGCGCCCAATCACTCTTGCAAAGGTTATGAATACACAATGAGAGTGCAAGGAGGGAGTTTGGGCCTTTATAGGTTTCATTTGAAAAAATTTCATGCTCAAACCCACTTTCTAATGTTTTTTCATGACAGCTTTGAACTTTACATGGTGTTGTCTTTTTGGTTTCCTTTTGTCCTGAAATTGACTGATTTAATGCTTTTGCTTGATTCTTTTTGCAGGTAGATCATTTGAGGGACCTTGGCAAGAGGACCAGGGTTGCATTTTGTTCACTGAAGACTTTCAAAATTTCATCACTTTTTTACAAATAAATGAAAAATGACCTTGGCTTTAAAAATAGGATTTTTTAATTTGAAGTTCTTCTCTTATGCGAAATGGATTTGAGACACGATATTGAACGAGCGATGGAGAGGACCACTAGGGTTTTGTCGGCTTTCAGGGATGGGGGATGTGTGGCCACCAAGATCCCACTCGCTCTGGATGCTGTGGGTTGCATATGGCTTAGCGAGGCTGTGCCTTTTATTGAACAGGTCCACAGGCGGGGATCTCTTGAGAAATATTATGAGGAGGTTCGCCTTTCCCTTCGCAGCTGTGCAGCAAATATTTTTGATTAAAGACATGGATCTGGCTCTGTCCAGCTCCCCTCTATCAGAACCCTTCTTATGGATGCTTCCTGCCTACAAAAAGATGGAAAACTTCTAAATATCTTCTCTGTTTTCTTTTCCAATATTTTGGTGTGGTTGTGGCAGAGGTGGCCATCGTTTCGAACACCTCTCTGGGCTTTTATTGAGCACGGCTTCTATTGGGCACTGTCGGGTGTATTTGACAACTCGGGATGGAAAAGAACGATGGCGATGCTGCCGAGAACGGGATCACAAGTCCGCCCACGGGGTCGAATTTGGCAAAGGCAGTTGTCGTATGGGAACCACGGGCCAATCCAGAAGAGCTGCCTCGAGGGTTTTCCATTCATTGCAGGAAAATGTTCTGGGATCGACAGTCGAGCAATCCCTGATAGGTCGGATAGAATTTAAGAGTGATGTCACGGTCAAGTGCTCTGTTCTTGCCGACGTCTCCCAAGAGATCGCGGTGGCTCTGCCTGAGAAGCTTTCTGCAGACCCTAAAACATCAATTGCTACCATATTAGGCGGTGGAGCAGGAACGTGGCTTTTTCCTCTTACAGGAAGAACAGCCAAATAGGCAGTTGTGCTTTCTTCCTTAGGCACTTTCATCGGTGTTATTGATGGCCATGGCGGACAGGAGGACTCCCTGTATGAACGTAATATTCTCCTCAAACGCATCGAGAGCCTGAAATCCAATAGCTTCATGTTGGAGAATGATCACGCGAGGGTTCCCAAACTCAGACGTTTGGACTTAGAGCCTGAACTGTTTGACGAAATGCCTGAGCGAGATGAAATATCCTGGAAAGACTCGTTTCAGATCCAAATCAATCTCCTCTCAGGCAAAACTCTGCTACATTAGGTAGGCCCTCAGGATCTTGTGAAGGACCTCATGCATGCGCTGGAACTTATGCTGGGAATTCCCTCTGCAGCTCAACGACTTCTCCACGAAGGTAAACAACTAGAGGATCTCTACCCCCTTTCATACTACAGCATTAAAAGAAATGCCACCATTATCCTTTCCCTTCGATTGAGAGGGGGAGCAGTAGGACAGTCTTCCTCAGCCAAGGCATTCTCATACAAGGATGTTGTCCATTCATCGAAGCAGGAAAAGACAGTACCACCAGCTCAGGCGCCCAAACCTTTTCTGGTAGACAAACTTGAGGAGACTCCCTCCATTGAAATAGTGCATCCAACATTAGATGAGCAAACCCAACAGCTTGCTGAGCACGGCATTATTTGCAGGTTCAATGGGTTGTGGCCATGGACAGCAGATCTCTACCAGTGGATCCACTCCAACTGGACCAACAATTGCAAGGTTTTATTATGCTCAAAAGGCTTTTTCATAACGGTGTTTGTTTTTGAGGAGGACTACCAAAAAGCTCTAAAAGAAGGGCCTTGGTTTTGGGGCTCAGCAGGTTTATTCCTCACCCCCTGGTTCCCGGACTTCGATCCATCTTCGGCAATCATCACCAAGCTCCCAATCTGGGTCAGAATTCCTAATCTCCCAGCTCATCTCTGGCACTTTGCAGTGTTCCAAGGAATCAACAACTCTCTAGGCCGCTTCCTAGACACAGATATTTCTAGAGCGGAAAAAGGCCTATATACCTTTGCCAGAATATGTGCAGAAATAGACATCAGCAAAGGACTCCCGAACAAGATCAATCTCAAAATTGGATACTTTCATTGGACCCAGTACTTGGATTACGAGAATACAGCTTTCCGCTGCCACAACTGCCATCTCACAGGGCATCTCCAGAGCTCTTGTCCATCGAAGCCTGCCCCTAAACAGAAAGCCAATCATAAGCAGAAATCCAAAAGCTGGAAGCCTCATGAACCTCCCCCCATGGATGATTTTGAATTCAGCTCGGATGAAGAGGAGATAAATGAGGAAGAAATGGAAACCAAGACAGCGCAGGAACCGCCCTCGGCTGACCCTGAGGATTGTTCTGTCCAGCCATGCTCCCAGAAAAGGAATCATGATTCCTCCACCTCGGATTCAGATAAGGAAATATCTCAAGCAACCCAGCTCAGTTTGCAAATCACGGCAGTTCAGCAGTGCCCTCCTGAATGGGTCAAAGTGGGTAAAAAGAAAGGGAAAATATTCCGCATAGCTGATCCCTCCCATGTAGGGTAGAATCATTTGATTTATTTTGCTCACTGGTTTTTCTAGTCACTTCATGCTATGATCTTCTCTCTTCTCTTCGCTTCTAGGAGCCGAGGTGGATTGCATATCCTTTCTAGCTGCCTATGTTCTTGTTTCTCATGGCTCTCCCTGTTTCCAGGCTTGATTGTACTATATTCTTCCTTTATTAGTAGATTTAGTCCTATTTTACACAAAAAAAAATAGGGTTTTTAAATCCAAGGTGAAGATTAACTGTACCAGATAAAAATTTAGAAGAAACACCTTTACAATCATCCCTCTGGCTTGTTGAGCACTCATTGACTTTCAAACACATGACCTTGTAACATTTTTGACCAAAACCCTAGACCTAGGAAATTGACCTCAAGAGAAGACAAGACAAGCTTGAAAGAGCTTTAATGACTGAAATGACTTAAACCAACAATGCCAAGAGGGGTATAAACACATCAGCTCCTCCATCAGGGTTATGGCATGCCTAACGAGATGCAAAAAATTGACACTGATGAGACACCTACCTATGAAAAATGCAAAGAGTTTTGATCGTTGATGGAGGGCTCAAGACCGACTCTAACAGGGTATTTGATAGGGTAGGTTTTCGGCGTTTTGACAAGGTAGGGTTTTGGGGTGTTATGTTTAAAAATAAGAGGAGGGGAGAGGGAATAGGGTTTGGTAGTGTTTTAGGGTAGGGATAATAGGAAAAATGAGAAAGGGAAGATAGGGAAAAATGGTAGGTGAGGGAAAAATGGTGGGTGATAATGGAACCTTGGCCTCAATACCACAATTATGCAACCCTAACAACAATGGCCTTTGGTGTTTTCTTGTGGTTGATTTTATGAGTTTTGTTGCATTTAAACATAGCCATAAACCACCATATCATTTATAAACTTTGATGAACAAGCCATGTCATAGAGCCTACCTGTCAATTTGAGGGGCTTCACAAGAAATTTGAGGAAATTTGGCACGGTTTTGGCCCTTTGTGGGCGTGCACCGCGTGCCAAACCCAGCACGTTGTGCCCTGGGTGTGCACCGCGCCCGTTGAAAAAAATGCACTGAGGGGTGGCTCTGTGTGTGCCGCACCCCTGTGTGCGTGCGCTGCTCCCTGGAAATTGCCTCCTTCTTTGCTCCAAACACGCACTTTTCCCTCCTAATCACTTTGCAATGTCTCCCAATGAACTTGATTTGCACAATGAATTTGATTTTGGTGGAAACTTATATATAAAGTCTTGGAAGTCATGGGTTAAATTTTTGCTTCTTCAAAAACCCATTTTTCTAATGTTATGTTTTGACACTTTTTCACTGACTTAAAGCAACACTGATTTTCACTTTTCCCCTTGAAATTTTAGCTCAAATGATGAAATTTTCAACACTCTTTGCAGGGATTGCATGACAGGACATTTGGCCATGGAAAACATGACTGCATCTGAAGAAATCAACTGACGACTTTTTTGAAAATTTTATCACTAATGACAGTGTTTGACTTTTCTTCAAAACAGAGTTTTGAAGAACAGTCGGAGTCTATTAACATGACGATGAAACTCTCTGAATCATAACTTTGTAAGGGCCTCACTCTGGCCTCCATGGCTTTATTGGATATGTTTGGAGACCAAATTGATTAATCCCTAGACCTAATTATTGAAAATGACTTTTGTCCATTAAAGGACCAGACCTTGACTGTCGTGGACTTTAGTGATCATTGACAAAAGACCTAAGCTAGCAGGAGCCAGACATGAGGGGAAATGACTATCATGACCTTTTCCATCAGATTAGGCATGCCCCTAGCAGAATGCAGCTGGGTGAATGGAGCGGGATACCTAAAAATGAAATTCATAAAGAGTTTTGATCTCTGATGGAGGACTGACAAGACCGACTCTAACAGGATTCAACTACCTTCTGTAGGATGTGGTCCATCTTAGGGAGAGGGTAATTGTCTTTTAGAGAGGCTTTATTTAAATTCTAGAAATCAATGCAGAGTCTGGTTTCACCAGTCTTTTTTTGAGTGGGAACCAAATTGGACAACCATTCGGAATATCTTAGAGGTACTATGATTTTTTGCATCATACATTCTCTGTACCTATTTTTGAACCAAAGGCATAAGCAATGGATTAATCCTCCTTAATTTTTATTTAAAGGGTTTATGATATTCCTTCAATGGGATTCTGTGTTGTAGGATACTAGTGTCATAGGATTTTAGGTCCTCATAACTCCAGTCAAAAACGTCATTGTATTCTTTGAACAATTTAATGTAGTTCAACTTTTCAGCTCGAGGTAAGGATCTAGACAGTTTGATCATTTTGGGTTGAAGTTCATTCCCAATGTTATGTTCCTCAAGCCCAACTCTAGTGGGTTCAATTTTTGACTTCTTAACTACATCATTGAAATCAAACAGATCTTCTAAAGGAACAAGCCCTCTAGGCAGGATGTTGTCTTTTAGTTGTAAAATATATGTTTCTTGTTTTTCTTCATCTATTTCATGTAGTTCTAATTTATTTACACTAGTATGTACAATATCTTCTATACAAAATTATACATCTATATTAGTATCTTCAAATTCATCTTTAGATTGCAAAATGTTTTCAATTTGAGCATCATCTCCAAAAACCTACCAATATTTAACGTTATCAGGTATAGTACATCTATTCTTCACTTTGACTATATATGGATGAGTGGGACAAAATGGTAATTTACAAGTACTTTCCAAAGTAGAAAGACCATTAGGAAATATGTTTTGATCTCTTGAAACTGTAGACAAACTATATTCAGTGAAAGAATCAAGAAAGTCTAACACATTGTTTTTGTAGGCTCTCATCCTAGGATGTTTTGCAAAGTATTCTCCTTTGATTTGTTTTGTCACTAACTCAAAATATCCATCAATGGGAATTTGTTTAGAACCAAATTTCTTCAAGAGTTGTAATCCTAAGAGAAAGGCTTTGTACTCCGCAACATTATTGGAACACCGAAAATTTAATATGTAAGAGTGACCTTCTGAGTGATGAGTATATGAATTAGAAACCCATACACCAGCACTAGCTCCTTCTTTACTCTCTGATCCATCAAAACCTAGATTCCATAAAGCTTCATATGAATTATCCTGGTTAGTGATTAAGGTTTTATCATCAGTATTGAGACAAAAATCAATACTATGGCTTTAAATTTGTTCCTGTGTGCATGCCTCTTTTCTAAGAATAAATAAATCCAAATCAGAATGAACAGAATATATAGGATAATTGTTAGGCCTATCCTATGTGGTGACCATGAATTTCATGAGTTTCTCTCTATAGAGTCTTATGTTCTCACCAAAGACATGGATTGTTTCATAAGACATATCCATCTGTAAAGTTCCTTGGAGTTTGGCTCCCCATGAATAGGAAATCAAATTTCCATATTTGAGTGGAATATTAGCAACAACAATATCCATAAGTACACTTTTGGGAGGGATTTGGACTAAATTTACACACAAATCTTTTATAAGTCCAAGGAACTCAACTTGACTAGAATCAAATGACTAGAGGTCTTTATACCTTTTGGTAATATCTAACCCCAACTTCTCCATAATTACTTTTGGCATAAGTTTGTGGGAAGCCCCTGAGTCAAGTATAGGATTGTGTAAGATTTTGTCGTTAATAGTAATACTAACATAAAAGGGAGGAACATCTCCCCCTTGAAGTTTTCCATAAAATTCAGGGCCAAATATTAATTTGGGTTGATCATATGATACATTAACTGTATCAGTGCCTCTCCTATGCTTAATGCTTTCATTACCTAGGATCTATAAGGAGTTTTACTCATCAGTTCTGTCAAAGGAATAGGTATTTTGGGTTTTGGGAGTTCGTTTTCTATATTAAATTATGTCTATGTTTTATTTGAATTGACAACCTCTAGTTTATCAGCCACATCTCTTTGGGGTATATCTCTTGGTTGGTTGGTAGAGGGATCATTTGTTTGAATTGTTTTGGACACGGTGTGAGGTTGTTTCGGGATTATAACATCAGGATTCTTTCGAGTAAGGATGTCAACATTTTTTTTGGCACGTGTTTCAGCTGGTTTCTTAGGAGGAGTATCAGGTACTTTTCTACTCCTGAGGTTGTATTGTTTGTGAACTTCCATAATAGCATTATCAAAGCCTTCCTTGTAATCCTCTATTTCTTTAGGTTCTATTTCATTTTGGGATAACAGGAAAAGTTCTTGATCTTCTTCAATAAGAAAAATATAGTCATTATCATTTACTACTAATGGATTTATTTGAGTATTCTTTGTATCATCAACTACTTCAGCCTCCTCACATGTATAATTTTGCTGAAAAGGAGGTATTACCTACTGGTTTGGACCCTTTAGGTCTCTTTGTTTATTCAAGGGTTGATTTCTTCGATAGTTTGGATTTCTTATTTTCCCAGTTTGATTTTATCTTTGAGGATTCCTATCAGCTATATTGATTTTGTCCATCATTTTCTCTACTGTTCTCAGTAGACTGTCTAATTTATAATAAGTAGAAATAGAAAATGAAGGTTCCTCTTTTATCGTTACTCTTTTTTCAGCCTTTAACTTAGCTTTCTTGGCTAATAAATCAACCTCTACTTTAAGTGTGTTTGCCTTCATCTCCTCTAAGGTGGAGGGATCTCTTTATCTCAATTTATAGGCCATATCATCATCGAATCCTTTAGGGAAATGTATTAGGGCCAAGCCCAGGGGTGGTTTAATGGAAATGGGAATTGCATTATAAACCCTATTGAATCTGTCACAGTACTCCTCTATAGTTTCATTGGGACCTCTCTTAAGGTTTTTATAATCATTAAGGATCTGCAAAGGACTCTTTTTTATTTCCCACCTAGTTAGGAAAGATTGATGAAAATCAGCAAGGTCAATTAAACTACTAGCTGCTCTATCTTTGAACCACTTTCTGACTTCTAAACCTAAGCTCTAGGAAAAAATCCTTAGTTTTACATCATTCTTATCTACTTCATGAAGATCAAAGAAGTGATTCCTCTTGTCAAATGAGATACTGTGCAGTCAAAGGAGTACCATCAAAATGGGGTATCCTAGTCTGATAGTCTTGCGGCATATTATGCAACTGTGCAGGTAGAACCAGAGATGCATAGTGAGCAGCCATGATATTTGGTCTTAAGGGAGGAGTAGATATAAGATTTGTGGGAATTAATTGGGTGAATACTTGAGATACTACTAGATTAGTAGTTGAAATTATATAAGAGAACATGCCAACTATTGTTGGATGAACCGATTGAGAGGATGAAGCAACTGCAATAATAATGAGAGAAGAGAGCTCAAGAGACTATTATATGTAAGCTTGATGTACAACCTGATCAAGGGTTGAAACAAGGCCTTGCAGTTTGTCAAACTCCTCAAGGGCTTGTTGATCTAAATTATGTTCACCAGACGGTCTTATTGGTTTATATGGTTGAAGAATGGCTTCATCAACTAATCCCTCATCAACAAAAGATTTAGACCTAGTCCTAAAAAGACTATGCTAGAAAGGAAGGTCAAATTGAATATTGTGAATAGTATCAAGGTTCCCAGGAAGGGAATTATCCCTTGAAAGGGGGACATTTCTTCCCTGGATTTCAGCTAAACTTCTCCTTTTCAGTATTTTTTCAATATTGTCTATAATTTCAAGTGGGTCTGGATCAGGATTGGCTCGACTATAAAATCGTTTTGGAGCCAGATTTTTTTGTTTTGTTTTTAAAAGTAAAACAACCTCTAATCATTTATTTCCAATGTGGTAATCATTAAATTTCTTGAAATAAAAATATAGAAACTAGGGACATAACCTTATGATGATGGAATAAAGGATTATTTTAGTCCCTAGTATGGTCGCCAGAATGTTAGCACTCAGTAATTTTCTGAGGTTGCAGAAAAAATCACCAAGGTAACCACAAACCAACTTTGGAAGCTGGGATCTAGCCCTAACAGCTTCAAACTTGTCTCTCTCTGTAATATTTAACTTTGTTGGATTGGATATTAGGCTAACTATGAATTTTGGGGGTTTGATTTGTATTTGAGTGGTCGGTTGATAACTTATATTTCCATTGGGCTATGGAGTCTGATACATAAAACACTGATTAGCTAGAGTACCTACACATGGATCTCACAAGGCAAGGTAGCCAAATCGACTCGATTCTTTAATTTCTATGAAATGGAGAAGAATAATAGATTTAAGGTTCACTTTAAAATATATAGCATTGTTACCTAAATTCTATATTCAAAGATCAGAAGAAAACATAGACATTATTCGTAGCAAGGTGTAGGGTGTAGATTTAAACAGATTCCTCCCTTTACTTATCTATTGAATAATTTAGATTTTTATAAAACAATAAAGTGTTATAAAAAGAGAGATATAAACAGATATAAAAGATAGATGTACTTCACCACCAATTTGACACATGAATCCTGTGAAAGAGCCTTTGTATTACTTTGGAAAATCAGTTGATGCTTTAGCAAAAAGTATACAATACTATCTCTTCGTACAAAAACCAACTTGTAATACTTCAACAATTGAAGTATTTATAACTGAATTACAAAAATTATCTTGTGAGGATGATGAGGACATATCCAAAAAATCATAGGATTGCATTAAGCTAACTTATTACAATCAAATGAGGAAAATCAAACTGTTTGAAGTGGTGGCACTGAAATAAAGGAACAATTGGCTACTTGGTGGTGAAAAACTTGATGTGCAATAACATTGAGATGTGATGTTGAATCTACCATTTACTCTAACAATTCACAAAGTTTATCCCATCACTATTCACTTGGGATATTCATCTTCATTAATTTTCTGTACACTTCATCAACTTCGGTATACCTGGAAAATGTCGGGTCGGTGATGACCAAATTTGGAATTGTATATTAGATTTCAAGATCAAATGATAGTGCTTCCAAAAACACCCTTCCTGTTATGCTGAGTCTTCCGGGTATAACTTTCGAGATGTCTCTCACCTTATTCATAATTTTTGCACTGTAATTTGGCCATGTATTTAGTTTATCATTAATAACTAACATGTTTGGAAGTCCCTTCTTGTAGAGAGGCTCCAGCTTGGAAAAGAACCTTTGTATGCCTATGTTCATGCTTTTTCCCTTTCTCTTCAAGTTGTCTCATTAGGTTCCTTTTAGTCAGCACCTTTCTAACTTCCAAAATGGTTTAAGTTTTGTCTTCAATCTCTAATTCTTCTAATTCTTGAATTTTCTTGGAATTCATAAATTTGATCAGCTCAATGGCTTCATTTGGTTTATCTCCTAGCTGCTTTCTAACCTACCCAATGGCTTCAGTCAACCTTTCAAAAAGTTCCTTCTGTTCAAAAATGATTTGGATGGAAGGCCAAATTTCTCCCATGTCTTCATTAATTATTTTCCAGATATTTTCTTTCACCTGTGCCAATGTTTTGCCCATGGCGCAATATTCTTCCATTTTCTACACTCTTTGGGACAAGGTCTGATTTTTCTATGTTTACGTCATGTAGGCAGTTTCATACCTTTTTCTTTGCTCTTACCAAAATTTTATCTCATGCTTCATTTTCTTCAGCTCTTCTCCTTGTATAGTCATATTTTCAATAGATTGAGGCAATTTAACTGAGTCATTTAGCACTGAAGTGGGAAGCACTATTGAGGATGATGTTTCAGATATAGTAGTTGTTGCAGGGACACCTGCTTGTAGCAGAGATGCAATTGGAACTACATCAAGAGGAACAACTGCAAGATGTGCATTCTATTCCTTTTCCCTTATAAGCTTGTCAATTTCATCCTCCATTGTTTTAATCTAGGCACTTTTCTCCACAAGCAACTTTAGCATCTCTTCCTTTTGCAGCTCTCTCTCTCCAAGTTCTTTAGCCTGGGGGTCTTCTGTTGTTGACAGCTTCAAATTTGTTTTTTAATGCTACAATATCAACATTCTTCTCTCTAATTATTTCTTCTCTAGGTTTTGAATTTTTTGGATCAAGGCCTGCTTTGACTACCATTTCCTCCAAGTATTTGATTCTAGTATCCTTGGCCAATGAGGAGAGTTTCTCCAATTTGAGTTGAGACTGGACATTATTTAGAGTGAGCTATAGTTTTGAGGCAATGTTAGCAGTCTCTGTGAAATTCGAATATACCATCTCACCCACCTTCCTGTTTGTGCATATCTATTTGATCCAAAGGATGGACATCTTTTGACTCAAATTCAGAAGTGGTATGTTTGAAGTCTACTTTTGACTTTGGTTGAGGGACCTAGGCCTGCAAGAATTCCATATACATTCTCCCCTTCTCTGTATCATATGATAAAATGAGTCTATGCTAAATGGAAGAGGATTATTTTCTGAATTGAGCTAATATGTTGTCATGAATGGCCTCATTCCTTTGCTTGATTTCCTTGTGTCTCTAAAAAATGTCCAACTATCTCTACTTTGTAGAAGTTAGGTGTGTGAGGGGCAGTAGATGGAATATCCTTTGTAACTGAGGAAGATGATGGAGATTATGTAGTTCCACTGTCCAACTTGAAAGTCTTCAATCTTGAGAGCACAATAGTTCCTTGCGTATACTCTAGTGATGGAGATTCTATTTTACAACCGAAGCTTGATTTGAGCATCTTAGTGTATATTTTAAATTCCTTGGTTGAGACTTCGATGACTGGAGAATCATCCTCTCTTTCTCTCTTATCTAGTTTCTATTTGGGTATTGGAGTCTCTAAAGATGTCCTTGAAAGTAATTTCTCCTCAACCTCGTGCAATGTATTTTCCAACCAAGTGTGCTAGTTCATATACTTTTCAATTTCAGGCTTCTGTGTGTGCACATATGGTATAGTTATTTGTTCTACTCTCAACTTGGAAATTACCCCAAAGGGGTCATAAGATCAAGTGAAGATGAGAAGAAAGTTCATTTGTTTCAACAGGAGGTATACTTCCTCTCCTACCACCCTATGATTGAAAATAAAAGGTCCAACTTGTGTCTTGATCCTGAACTGGGATTTCTTTTTCGCTGCCACAAAATGAACATTACCAAAATGAGTTATCTGTCTGATATATTCCAAGGCATATATCCTCATGGGCACATATTTGGGTAGTTTGTATGGTTGTAGCTTTGAACCATACACTCTAATCTCTGTGAATGATTGGTAAAGATACCAATCCCCTATTTTAACCTATTCACTAAGTTGCAGAACCTTACTTATTTCTTCACTGATCCTTGGAACCTGCTGGCCACTTAACACGCAAGTGACTGGATATACAAATTGATCTATAAACTCTGAAAATATGTACTCCTATGACTATTTTCTGACTAAGGAAGTCCAGAAAACAATTGACTATAGCTCTCCTTGCTGATATAATTTCTGCACTAAGAATGGAAACTTATCTGGTTGGAAAAATAGAAACATACACATCAGAATGGATGAATGTCTGAACATTCATTCAATTAAAAAAAGAAGGAATTGTTCATGAAATATATTTGATAAGAATTTACCATATTCAAAAGTGACTGATGGTCCTTCTTATGAAGTAAGGGTGGACAAAAAGCCTAGAATAGGCTCATCTAACCACTCATTTGAGTAGTAACCAAGAATGGAAGAGAAAATAGAAATAATCTATCTTGTTCTTTGAAGGAACATAGAAGAGGGATATGAGCAATTTTTCTTATGGATTTGGGAGTCTTCAGGGAGGAAGATCTCAAAGATGCCTTCTCTCTGGGGAAAAGTTAATATATAGTATATTTCTCTGAGGGCTTCAATGGAGAAAGTGGAAATAGAATCACATTAGGGAATCTGTAGCATTTGATTAATTATGTTAGTTGTGATGATGAAAATAATTTCACCATCTGGGGAGATAATTTCCCTCTTACTTGGAAGGTAAGAGGCTCGGCGTCTCAGGAAAAATTTAGAAAAATCATAGGATTGGGGAATAGAAAATAGAGGGAGTCTATATTTCCATAGATGTATCTTGTCGGATTGGTCAAGGAAGTTATCTCAAAACCAACAATGCAATTCAAACAAGTTGAATTCGCACTATGTTTTAGTGATTTTATAATCTTTGTCTGCAAGTGGGATATGATATAAATCAATAGGGGAATTGATCATTGGATTGATCACGTTAGTAGTTTTTGGTGCCATGTTGATCATAGGCTGGGAAATTGAAGACTATAGTGAGGGGAAGTCACTCTGTGTCGGATAATAATGGGAATTCAGAGTAGCGGGTCTCTGCCAATTGATGAATGATAAGTGGTAGGAATGTTGTAGAAGAGTAACAACATAGAGGATGAGAACAATATTGATTGAAAAGGGAAATAAAGGTGTAATTATGGTGTTGAGTGTCATATTTATTTGCTGTGATCGGGCCTTAACCGTTAGATTAACGGTATTTTTGAGGTACTAAAATCCCTCTAATAGTGTGGGAAAAATGATAGGTGATTAATTGAGATTTAAACGGTCTTATATGTGTGTTGGATAGTGGAAGCCCCACACGATGGTTAAGGGGCGCGACGCTGGACATTTTGGGTAAAGTTAGGGTAAAGACTCCACTGAATGCACGGAGCATGAATTGTAATAGGATTGAGTCAAAGGGTAGTCCCCTGAAAATAATGTAAAGAAATATAAATAGAGTCAGCCCACGCAGGGGTCGCGGGCCAAGGAAGGGTATAAATAGAGCGAGTCTCTATGAGGGAAAAGTAGTTCTTTTGAAGTATGAAATGCAATGGGTACTTGAAGTAGAGAGATTGAAAGCGTCTGTAAGTCCGAGTTGAGGGATAAGGGTAGTAGGTAGAGGCTCTGCAGCTATGTGCTCAAAGGCTTGGAAAGTCCGCAGCTATGTGCGCGGACCCCTGCAGCTGAGTGCGCAGGGCGGATCTAGATGTAGGAAAGATAAAGTCGAAATAAATATAAGTTTCTTCTCAAATTCTGTGTTTCTTCTGAGTTGTCATAATATTTGTTGGATTTAATTTGCTTATGGTTTAAATGAATGTAAATCTAGGTTCATTTTAATGCATGAATTAGTTTTGTTGATTAAATGTTTGCTTAAAGATCTTGCTAATTAGTAACTACTTCATCTAATAGAAAAGCGCACTAATAAGAAAGAGATAATCAAGTTGGATCTATATGAAGACCGAGCAAGTGCAGAGTTGTAAAATAGTGCGCGAAACCTGTAGGCCACACCTAGACATCCCTAGGGTGTGAAAAAATGGTTCCATCACCCTCCCCTACTACCTTGGGTGAGACCTCAGTCCGCACTCCACGGGTTGTTGCCGAAAGGGCCAGTAGCTGCGGGATTTGTTGGGCTAACTAATTCTTCCGAACCTGGGTCAAGCCCATATAAGCCAACAAATGGTTCCGTTGCTAGGACTAGGATCTGCATAATGGGTGCTTGGTGTGAAGTGCGGGGACTCGATAGAAGTGAGCGTCGAAAAATCAAAAGGATCATGGACGAACAAGGGTAACTATGGCAAGCACGATTCAATTACCAGTGTTCAAAGGAGCAGGAGGCGAAGACCCAGAACAATTTTGGTTTGTACTAACATCAGTATGGAACACATAGTAGGTCGTGGATGATAATATCAAGAAAGCCATCTTATTCAGCGCACTACTGGATCATGCACTAACATGGTACATGAAGTATTCAAGCCTCAACCCAACAGCGGGGATAGCGGACATCCATACTAAATTAAAAAAGGAGTTTAGTTGGCCTAAGTCAGAAGCACAGTCGGTGGTGGGATTCAAAAATATCACGATGATGCCTAGGGAGACCCCGTGGGATTTGGATCAAAGGTTGAAAAGCACTATTCACAAGGCCAGCATGACCCTCACGGATGCACAACACCACGCTTTGGTTCATCACATCACTAAAGCCATATCTGAAGTCATCCTTATCGCAACAGAAGATCACAACCCAAGCAGAAGCACTGGAGGCAACAATGTGGCTGCACGAAATCCTGATACAGGACCTACGGTTGGGAGTTTAGAAAATCCAAGCATAGGTCCAAAATCCATGCTTAGAAATATAGAAGTTAAAACAAGACCAGACACCGCGCCCAGAAGTCCGGGAAGAAGTATGGTGTATAAAGTGTAGGAGCCAAGGACACGATAAAGATCACTGTCTGGGCTTAGTAGATTTTATGGTAACAGGGGGGCCAAAACCCTTGCGACCGGAGGTACAAGCAGGACCGAGCATGATTGCCCCACTCTATTGCACAATCTGTTAGGTAGGAGGGAAGCACAACACTAATAACTATCATCTATTGCCAAGGTACAACCATACCCCACAATAGCTCTTTTGCAACTTCTGCAGATCTATGGGTCATGAAGAAAGAGATTGTTGTAGCTATCAGATGTTGATGGACCAAACACCGGCCTATAGAATGCAGATTGAGGGGCGAGGTCAGGATATAGCCATGGCGTTTGCACGTGGTGGGTTCCCAGGGCGCAGTCGAGGACGGGGCAGAATGGGACTAGGAAGGGGTCGCGACCAACTAATCTCTTACAACTGTGGGGGACCAGGACATTACACGCGGGATTGTACCAATCTAGCCTGAGTTTCATGCCCTTATTGTGAGCAATTCGATCATGAGCTACTATATTGCCCCATGTTGATAGCGCAGATCCGCGACCAAAAGGCAGCACCTCCTACAACAAAACAAAACGTGTAGATTATGAGATCCAAACCACGCGATGACGAACCCAAGGTAAACAAGGTATTACAGAGTGATGCAACTATAGGAGAGGTCAATGGGGTGACCAATATGGAAGCTAGGGAAAGCTTCACGGGTGTCTCTACCCAAGGTAGTAGGGATCGGCCCGAGCCGGATAGGGATCCCTCAATGTTGACTACCTCCTTAGAGACATGTATAAAATTGCTTCACAACAACAAGGCAATTACAGGGTTATAACAAGTGATTAATAGGTGCACGGGGTGGGGTGAACCTCGCACAATCTGGAAACTAGGAAGACACACGTCGCGAATGAGACGGGAGATGCGATTAATGGTGCAGATTGGAGACTATGAGATGGATCAGGTCATTCTGGACCTAGGTTTGGATGCAAACGTATTACTAAATAGACTTGGGAGTGCATGGGTAACCCTACCCTACAATGGTCCCCTATTCAATTACGGATGGTCAATCAATAGAATATCTTTCCCATGGGAAGGCTACAAGGAATTACAATAGATATTGATGGTGCAAATACTCGGACAAATTTCGAAGTTATTGAAATCATGGACGAAAGTAGCCTGTATCCTGTGTTACTAGGGATAGACTGGGCCACTAACATGAATGGGGTTACATAGAGGAAGATGATGTTTGAGAAGAATTCGTTCCGAGTAGTCGTTCTATTAGATCCCATAGAAGGACCACACTACACAGAACCTGTGTGCAACAACAAAAGGGACAATGCATTGGATTGTATCTACAAGGTTACTGTACATAGGAAAAAGGAGGAAAGGAGACCCTCGTGGGATTACGATAGCTCATGCACCAGCGATTCAGACGAAGAGGACGAGCAATGGTGAAACAGGGTGAATGAGGTAACCACGCTACACTGTAATATGATGATGAAATCCCTGTATTGCGTCAAAGCTCAGAACTGTGAACTGCCAATGTATGATGGGCTGACAGAAGTAGATGAATTCCTGGTTAAATTTGAAAGCACGGTCCCCGAGTATCAATGGTTTGATGTGCTAAAATGGGCATTGCGTGTGACACTGGCACGATGGTGGTGTACCCATGAAGGAACCTTCGAAGATTGGCGAAGCTGCAGGCGCATGATGCAGATAAGATTCAGGAAGCCAGCGCTCCGAATAATGGAGAAACATGATGGACGAGAAAATCCACACATACACTTGAGCAAATGGACCAACGCTTATGGTGCAGAGCCTCAACCAGAATGGGTGCACTTATTTTATCACACCCTAGATGCCATTCCAAGGAACTGGTATATGGAAATAGAGCTCTAACATGGCACTGGCGAGTGGGATATCTTGCGCGAAGGGTTTCTGAAAACATTTCTCTTTGAATATCAATGGATGGATACTATGGACGACACATTACAGTTGGTAAAAGTCGCCAGCTTCAGAACACCACCGGAACTAGAAGAAGTCATGCCGTCAGATTGGTTGCGACAGCTGAGCCAAGCCTTAGCATGTTACAATGTACAACTAGAAGATGATGAGGATGACCTATGTAACATCAATATACCAGAATCTGAAGGGAGTTGTGAGGTGCACAGTCCTGAGGTAGAAGATCTAGACATCACGGTGCCATTGAAAACAAAGCAAGTAAATATCGGAACAAAGGAAGAGTCGAAATATGCTACACTTGGAGACTATTGGGATGATGACATGGTGGAAAAAGTCGTTGAATTGCTCTGCGAATACCAAGATTTATTCCCTACAAAGATTACAGAACTGAAAGGGATTTTAGGAGACTTAGGAATGATGAAAATAACTTTGAAGCCTAACACAAAGCCAGTGAAACAACAACCCTACAGATTGAGTCCAAAATACAAAGTCAAGGTCCGCAAAGAACTGGAAAAGATGCTAATAGCAGGGATAATTGAACCAGTCAAGGAGTCCAATTGGGTAAGTCCTATGGTTGTGCATGAGAAGAAGCAGAAGGGTGAGATTTGCATCTACGTAGATCTGCAGAAGTTGAATGATTCTTGTGTTAACGGTCCATTTCCAACACCCTTTACAGATGAGGTGCTAGAAAATGTGGGCGGGCAAGAAGCATACTTCTTAACGGACGGATTCTCTGGGTACCATCAGATCAAGATTTCAGCAGAGGATTGGAGAAAGACAAAATTTGCTACCAAATGGGGATGTTTTCATTATACGGTAATTCCCTTTGGGTTGAAGAATGCACCAGCAATATTTTCTCATATTGTGGTAGCCGCGTTCAAAGAATTTTTCCACAAGTTCTTAGAAGTCTACCTGGATGATTGGACCGTATTTCGATTGGTTAAGAAACATGTCACGAGCTTACGATCACTGTTGGATACTTGCCGCCGGCACTAGATTGCGCTCAACCTAAAGAAGTGTACTTTCCTCGTCCCTTTCAGGAACTTGCTAGGCCATGTGGTTTGTAAGAAAGGACTGATGGTGGATCCGGAAAAGATCGTTGTCATACTCAATCTGTAAGTGCCACGAAGTGTAAAGCAGCTACACGCTACGTTGGGACAGACGGGCTAGTACTGGAAGTTTATAAGAAATTACGCCCAAATCACGGCTCCAATGGAACAATTATTGAAGAAGGATGCTACGTATTGCTGGAACGATGAATGTAACAAAAACCTGGAAACACTAAAGGAAAAAATGTGTAGTTTTTAACCTCGTACAGAAATTACCTGCATATGAATTCTAAATCACAGAAAAATAAACAATGCGAGAGAATAACACATAAAAACACATATGCACAGAGATTTCCCCTGGATCCCAAAACCGAGACTACCAGATTGATTTTTCATTATATTCCTTTCAATGTTACAATACATATTTATACATGCCGAAGCATCCAATACCATGGACCGAAAACCATCACGTCCAATGCCATGGACAAAAAAACCATCGCATCCAATACCATGGACCGAAAACCATCGCGTCCAAGAAACATGTGCGAAAATCATGCACAAAATCATAGGTGGGTCCGCCCAACCTAACATAGGGTCCAAAACCAAAATTTTCTGGGGCGCTACCCCGAACCCATAAAGTGGGGTTACGGGTACCCCTCAAACCCCCTATTAACTATGTGGAAAGAATATAACACAACCCAACAA
>APFE031177859.1:13137-55397 GCA_000404065.3 Pinus taeda
CTTGAAAATTAAAAGCTTTTGTACCCAAGGATTGTAGCCATTAGACTCCTAGTACAACATCAGCACCTCCCATTGGAATGGAAGCATTGGGCTAGTCAATACATATTCTCCCATGGATAGCTTGATATTATGGCATTTTCTAGAGCAATTTTTTGTTCCTCCATTTGCAATCATCACTTGACACTCTGGTGCTAGATAATAAGAAGCAATTCAATTCTTTTGCTACCTTACAATGAATAAAATTGTGGGTACTTCCTTAATCAATCAACACTATTACCTTTTTCTTCTTGATTTGTTCTTCTATCTTGATGGTTTGAGGAGTGGTAATTCCCACCAATGCATTACAAGATTTGGTCGGATTCATTTGTTCTTCATCTAGGCTTTGTTCCTGGAGTATATCCTCTTCTTTTGACCTTTCTTGCTCCTTTTCTTCTTCATTTTCACAATATATGTAGAATAATTTCTTCTCGGCACACTTATGACCTCTAGTGTATTTGCTATCACAACTGTAACAAAGCTCTTTTGCTCTTTTTTCTTCCAATTGTTGTGGTGTCAACCTTATATGTTGTGGAAGACTAGCGGCAACACCACTTCCGTCTTTATAGATGTGAGTGGTATGCTTCCTGGTTGCCATAATTTTTCTTTCCATTTTTCTTGCTAACCTAAATTCCTTCTCTAATGAATCAGGTTCCCAAAGGCGAACATCATGTTGGATATTATCCTTTATAGACCCTATGAACACATCAATCCTATGCTCCTCTGGAACATCTTTTACCCCTATGTTCAATTTTTGGAACTCCTCAATGTCCTCCATTATTGAACCCTTTTGTTTGAGAGTTATCAATTGGCTAAAAAAAGTGTTGCTCTTTGTATCCTCATAATGTACTATCAATTCTTTCGTAAAAATTGCCCAAGTGATAAATTGTTTATGAGAGCAAAGCCATTGATACCATACAAACTAATTTGGTTCCAAATATAAAGTTTCCATACGTACCATTTGTGTGTTTTGCACATTATTGAGATCGAAAAATTGCTCCATCTGTAATATCCATGTTGTGGGATCTTTGCCATCAAACTTCCTCATATCGATTTTTGGAATATGGTGGGTCTTCGATCCAACATTAGAGTCTATGGAATCATGATTAACATTTCTTTTGTTCTCATCATGAGTTTCCTTTACTACCCTTTCACCCTTAGTGACCCTTTCTTGTAGCACTTATTCATATTTATCTTCAATTCTTCCATGTCTGTCTTCAAATCTATCTTCAAATCATCCATCTTAGCTTCCACATCATTCATCTTAGCTTCTACACCTTTCTTTAAACAATCCATCTTAGATTCTGTTCCTTTTTGTGAAAGTGACACTTGTTGCACTTGGTCTCATAATTTTGATATATCATGTTGCATTTCTTCCTCTTCTTCATGAGTCTTGCTAGAGCTTTCATGGCCAATTCTGTTCTTTGACTGGGGTTGAGGACATTCCTCCAAGGTTTCATTCTCTTGATCAATTTTCATTTTAGAGAATTCATCAATGACTTGCAGAAACATATTTACTTCATCATCGTCCTCGAAGACTTTCCAGTGCTGGACATTATCAGGAAAGGATGGTCTATATTTTATCTGGACCTCATAAACCAATTTAGGGGGCATGGGAGGGATGAACATGCTAGCAGACATGACAAGGGAATCAGCAAGATGATTTTTTTTATCCTAGGAATATATGAGATATAAAAACTATCGAAAGGATCTTTGAGTCTCCATACCTCATCTCTGTATGCTTTCAGCCTCGAGTGCCTTGCTTGGAATGTTTTGTTCACTTGTTGAATGATGAGATCAACATCTCCAAACACCTTTATGTCTCTGATTCCCATGTCTTTGGTAGTGTTTAAGCCCAATATCAGAGCCTCGTATTCTGCTATATTTTTGGTGACCTGAAAGGTCAGTTTAAAAGACAAATGTGTTATTTCTTGTTTTGGAGACACCATCACCACTCCTACTCCGACAGTTTCCTTTGAACATGCTCCATCAAAGAACATCTCCCAAGCCTGTGTCCCTTCTTCTTCCATGACCTAGCCTACTGGTTCCTTGAGCTACACTGAGGCCCTCTGGGATTCTTCAATTTGGAGAATACATGCTCCAAAATTAGTGTCCACAGCGAAAATGGGATGATTAGTGGGATTCTTCTCATCACTGATAATATAGGCCAGCTGGGCTTCCTTGTACAATCTTTTGCTCTCTCCTCCAAAAACTAGGACAACGACATAAGATAAATAATTTTGTAATGTCCCACCTAACCTCTTAATCCACCCTCTAGAAAGGAGCATACCAAACTTAGGGGGAACATCTGCTACCATAATATCCATCATCATGCTCTTCATGGGCAGCTGAGTCAGGGTGATAGCTAAATCTTTGATTAACCCCATACATTTCACCTTCCTTGAATCAAAGGAGAATAAATAATGATAAGCTCTAGTAATGTCAAGGCCTAACTCTTCCATGACAACGTTGGGCATCATATTATGGCTGGCGCTTGTGTCCAGAAGACAGTTGTGGAGGGTTTTGTCATGAATGGTCAGAGAGACATAAAATGATGGGGAATTTTTATCAGCAGGTTTAGTCATTGGGCTAAGCACAATTGTAGGTTTATCATCTTGTAAGTTCACATAGTCATTGGGTTCTTGTGTGGCTTTCAGCTCAAGGGCATCAAGGATGGGATTCCTAAAGGCCTCACTCTTTACAAGTTCTATCAGAGGTACTGATATTTTCAACTTTTGGACTTCTGATTCAAAACTGAAATGGGAAAGGGACTTGTCAGGGCCTCTTACCTCTTGAGCTGGTGCTTTGAGGATGATGGGATCAACTGCTGGTCTCTTATGTTTGTTGATCTGCTGCTCTGTGGGGACAACAAATCTTTGGGTAGGATTCTCTTTGACATTACTCGTTCTTGACCTCAAGTTACATCTTTGCTGTTCTTCAGCCTGTAGAATAGCTTCTATGTCCCACTCTTGACTGGTCTGATCCCTAAGTAATGATTCTTCATAGGCAGTCAATGTCAAAAAGGCAGCACTGCCCTTGTCCTCCATGTAGTGAATCTCGTCCTCTTCATCAAATTGTTCCTCCTCCATGTCTACGCTATGGAAAGGAGTCTTAACCCTTTTTTTGTCACTGGCCTCTTTGCCCCTCTGAATGATCTGCAATTTTTCATTTACTCTTCTGAATGGATTTGGATTTCTAGGAGCAAATGTATTAGGCATCCTTGCCTTCCTAGAACTCTGCTCAACCTTCAGCTTGGATATTTCAGCAACCAATGACTCTATCATTTTAGTCATTTTGTCTATCTTGGGCTCTAAAGATGAAGAAGAAGAAGAAGCCTCACTTCTCTGCCTCTTTCTATCAGCATGGCCTTTGATTTTCTTTGTATCCATGATATTGGATTCCACCTCCAAGGCTACATCTTGCATTTTGGCTAGAGTAGCACATCTTCTTTCTCTTAATAGCAGGCAGAAATCAAAATCAAAGGCATTGGCATAAGTAAGTTTAAAAGAGGTGGGGGTAGGCTTCACTTCAGCTGGTATCTTGCTATACATACGATTGAATCTTTTATTAACATCAGACAATGACTCCCTGTTTTCCCTTTTCAGGTTGCCAAACTCAGTATGGTAGTGTAAGAGATCTTTCTTATCTCCCCAATGCTTTAAAAACACATCATCTAATGCTTCAATGTCTGCTATAAAACTAGGGATCAATTCTCTGAACCACTTTCTAGCCTCTCCATTAAGGCTTTGGACAAACACTCTCATCCACACATCATCTTCACTGATATCTAGGTTATCAACATAGCTATAAAAAGACTCAAGGTGTTCTTTAGCTGTTACTCCCTCTGTACTAGTGAACTTAGGCATGTATTTTTTATACTCTCCTGCAGGCATGGCATTCAAAGGAACAAGAAGCACCAGGGGTCCATACCTAGTAGCTATGATTCTTTCCATTTTGGTGGGTGATTTTGGGTCTGCCATGACTGGGGTAGATGGAAGAGTATTGGCAGTTTGGAAGGTAGGGATCTGAGCAATGAATGATAGGGCTAAAGGAGTATGATGGACTGGAAGGGAGGTTTCCTTTGGACTAAGATCCAAAGGGGAACTTATTGAATAAGGAGTTTTATGAATCTCTGAGAGTATTTCTTCATTGATAGTGTTAGGATCTATATTTTCAACATGTACATGCTCAGTTACAAGCCTTTCTGGCAGAGATGCATAAGGTTGTTTAGGCTTACCTGATCATGATGCTCCTTTTTGTGATGTCTTTCTCTACTTGATAATATTCTCAAGGTCAGGCACTGGGTCAGCTGGTGATTTCTGAGGATTTCACCGAGTATGCCTCACAAACTAAGACAGAACTGTAAAGTGGAGTCACCAAGAGGTTCGACCTCCAGTAGAGTTGCCAGATAGATGATTACAACCAAAAATGTGTCTAGACTTTGTCTATCATCAAAGTTGGATTTGTGTTTCTCTCCCAGGGAAGTTGAGCTTCAATCTCCTCTCCTTGACAACGGCGCCAATTTATGTTAGGATTCCAAGAAACTCTCCTAGGTTGTAGCTCGGAGATGCCTGGTAACATATAAATTCAACTATTGTTGCAAGTTTAATGTAAGGAATGATGGTTTGGTTCAAGCCAGATAACCACTTCTACTTTGTTTCACTCCAGACATGTGTGAACACCCTCAAACTACAAGACTTTAGACCACCAATGCTCACAGTTTAGATATTAGGTGAATATGGAGAATACTAACCACACAAGTAGATGCACAAGACCATGTGAAGGCTGGCTGCAACTAGTAAAGAAACCTGTAAATCTAATCTACTAATGCAAAGACATGATGACAACTCTCCTGCATTTAATAGAAAGAAACCCATGCAACATATTCAATGATGCAATCAATGCTTTAACATAGATATAAGATGAAAGTTATCTAGCACTAAAGACCATGAGCTCGAGAATACAACACATCAGGCACAAGCTTCGAATAAGAAAAAAATGGACAGTGAGCAGTTAACAATAAAAGAAGCTTATATTAGCTGAAAATGAAGACGAGACGCTCCAAGTGACAAAATATCTACAGTCTCCAAAAGTTGAACCTTACATCAAATGCCAACCTTGATTACATCTTGTTTCTGAATATTTATAGATTTAAATTACGAGGACCCTTGGCCATTTAGGTATGGGGGGGTCATAATTGACCACCAACTACATTTAACTGCCTGATGGAGTCTCAGAACGTGTTTTCTTACTTCAGTGGGTGAATCTGATCTGTTCAGGTGCTGTGCTGTCCTTTTAGGCAGTTGGAGTGCTCGTACCAATGGAGTCCATGAGTGATAAATTCAGTTATAGGGTCGTGCTTGTCCTTTTCTCCCTTGGCCATTTAGGTATGGGGGGGTCATAATTGACCACCAACTACATTTAACTGCCTGATGGAGTCTCAGAACGTGTTTTCTTACTTCAGTGGGTGAATCTGATCTGTTCAGGTGCTGTGCTGTCCTTTTAGGCAGTTGGAGTGCTCGTACCAATGGAGTCCATGAGTGATAAATTCAGTTATAGGGTCGTGCTTGTCCTTTTCTCCCTTGGCCATGTTGTTTGTTAAATATGGTGGTTGGAGGTCTGACAGTGTTTGATGATGGTGGAACTGGTCATCTCCTTCTTCGAGCAAACCGAATGGTCGAGGACGTGGAATGCATGGGCGAACTGATGATGTGGGTGAACGGGAAGAATAACTATCGGATCAAGGAAAATGGACAACAGAGATGGCTCGGTGGAAGCTACTGACCAGGTTAGGAGTGGGGTGAGATGGAGGCGTTAGATCTTCAGCGGATAGATCAGACGGATATCGAGATATGAAGTTACGTGGGTGTTTATCGGGCAGGGCGGATTGGTAGGGCGGTAATGGTATTTATCGCACCACTTTCGAGTGTTAAGCGGTAAATGCCTGGGGTCATGCGATTCCATTCAGAAATAGACACATAGCGGATGAGAGAGAAAAAGTTCTCTCATTGCACGCTATCGTTGGATTAGATCGCCAGCGTGATGAGAGTGAAGACTATCAGATCTTGGCGGGGATGATCTGATGGTGGGGAATGGTAGACAGGTCGCCTTTATCAGGTGCAACGAGAGTCGTTGGATTGGTGCAGTGATCAACGGTGGGGATGAGGCGTGATGAGTTTATGAGCACGTGGAGACATATGGTAGGGTTTTATGGTAGGTTTGGGGTTTTACGCTCAGGGCTAAAGCCAAAATGGGATATCTGTCGGGTTTAGGATAAAAATAGAGGAAACAGAGAGGGAGGAGACTGAGCATAGTAGAGGAAGAAAGGATAAAGTGACCAATATGAGCTTCCCTTTGAACATAACCAATCAGACCATGATCCTTTCTGACCTTAGAAAATTAGCACTGCACAACAAAGCTAACAATTATAAGGACCTAACATGTCCCTCTCCTTCAAAAGAGTGTTGTCCTCAATGCTTGAGTAGTTCTGGATAATAGAAATGGCACAAAGAAATGCTTACACATCCTCATCCATTCTTGAGAGTTAATTTGCCACAACATTTTGCTTCCTTTTTTGTAGATAATTTCAAAGTCGTAACCGAACATCTTTGTGACCCATTTTCGCTACTCTTCTAAAGATAATATTTTTTCTAAAAAGTATTTAAGACTATCATGACCGATTTTTACCTTGAAGTGTCTTCCCATTAGGTAGGATTTCCATTTCTTAAGTTCATGTAGTATTGCCAACATTTCCTTCTCATAAATAGCTTTTTGTAAATACTTTTCTTTGATTGGATGACTTTCGAAAGCAACGGGTCTTTCTTCTTGCATTAAAATAGAACCAATTCCATTTCCTGAGGCATCACATTCCACTATAAAGGTTTTTGTGAAGTCCTGTGTAGCTAAGAATGGTGCATGACACATTGCCTCTTTAAGATGTTCAAATACCTTTGTTGCTTCTATAGTCCATGAAAATGCATCTTTCTTCAATAATGTTGTTATAGGTGCTGCTATTCTCCCATAATTCTTAACAAACTTGCAATAATACCTTGTCAACCTGAGAAATCCTCCTAGATTCTTTATGGATGTGGGGATTTTCCATTCCTTAATGGTTTTAATTTTGCTAGGGTCTACCTTAACACCTTCATGAGATACAATATGACCTAGATATTCCACCTCTTGTACTCGAAAGAAACATTTGAAGGTTTTTTCAGATAATTGTTTCTCCTCCAATAGTTTGAGCACCATGTCAACATGTTGGACATGATCCTTCCAAGGCTTGCTTCAGATTAGTGTATCATCAAAAAATAATAACAAAAATTTTCTAAGGAAGGGTTTGAAAATGGAATTTATGAAACCTTGAAATGTAGAAGGTGCATTAGTAAGGCCAAAAGGCATGACCAAAAATTCATAATGACCCTAAAGAGTTCTAAATGTTGTTTTTGGAATGTCTTCAGTCTTCATTCTGATTTGATGATATCCTGAACTGATTTGATGGTATCCTGAACGAAGATCGAACTTGGTGAAGTAAATTGATCCATGCAATTCATCCAATAATTCATCAATGACAGGAATGGGAAATTTATCTTTAATAGTGCACTTGTTGAGCTCGCTATAATCTGAACACATGCGCCATGATCCATCCTTCTTGTGAACCAATACTGCTGGAGCAGATAAAGAACTTTGACTAGGTTGAATTATGCTAGCCTCTAGCATTTATGCAACCATATGTTCAAATTCACTCTTTTGGACATAGGGATATCTGTAAGGCCTGATGTTTGGAGGAAAACTTCCTGGAACCAAATTAATAGCATGATAATGATCACGAATAGGTGGGAGACCTTTGGGAGTCTTAAATACCTTGGAATGATTGTCCAATACTTTTTGGAGATCTGGAGAAATGGATGATTTCGATGTGGTAACCTCTAGTGAACATAATTGTGCAATTATGCCTCATTGTTCTTTCTTTAGAATCTTTGTCATTCCGTTAGAGCTGATTATCTTTCTCGGTTTCCCTGCGATACCCCTTAATTCAACTTCCTTTCCTTCTGAAGAGAATTTCATGAAAAGCTCTTGAAAATTAAAAGCTATTGGACCCAAGGATTGTGGCCATTGGACTCCTAGTACAACATCAACACCATCCATTAGAATGGAAAGCATTGGGCTATTCAATACATATTCTCCCATGGATAGCTTGATATTATGGCACTTTCCTAAGCAATTTATGGTTCCTTCATTTGCAACCATCACTTGACACTCTGGTGCTAGATATAGGAAGCAATTTAATTCCTTAGCTATCTTACAATGAATAAAATTATGGGTACTTCCCGAATCAATCAACACTATTACCTTTTTCTTCTTGATATGCCCTTCTATCTTGATAGTCTAAGGAGTGGTAATTCCAGCCAATGCATTAAAAGATATGGTCATATTCATTTCTTCTTTTTTTAGGGTTTGTTCCTTGTGTATATCTTCTTCTTTTGACGTTTCTTGTTCCTTTTCTTCCTCCTATTCACAATCAATGTAAAATAATTTCTTCTTAACACACTTATGACCTTTAGTGTATATGCTATCATAACTATACAAATTCCTTTTTCTCTTTTTTCTTCCAATTGTTGTGGTGTCAACCATGTAGGTTGTGGATGGCTAGGGGTAGTGACACTTCCATGTGATTGTGAGTGGCAGGATTCCTTATTGCCATAATTTTTCTTTCCATTTTTCTTGCCAACCTGAATGCCTTCTCCAATGAATTTGGTTCCCAAAGACGAACCTCATTTTTGATTTTATCTTTTAAAGTCCCTATGAACACATCAATACTATGCTGCTCTGGAATATCTTTTACCCTTATATTCAATTTTTGGAAGTCCTCAATGTGCTCCATCATTAAATCCTTTTGTTTGAGATTTATCAATTGGCTAAAAAAAGTGTTGCTTTTTGTATCCTCATAATGTGCTATCATTTCATCCATAAAAATAGCCCAAGAGAATTTGTTTATAAGAGAAAAGCCATCGATACCATACAAACTGATTTAGTTCCAAATATAAAGTTGCAATACATACCTTTTGTGTGTTTTGCACATTATGGAGATCGAAAAATTGTTCCATCTATAGTATGCATTTTCCGGAATCCTCGCCATCAAACTTCCTCATATTGGTCTTTGGAACATGGTGGTTCTTCGATCCAACATTAGAGTCTATGAAGTCATGATTAACATTTATTTTGTTCTCATCATGAGTTTCCTTTACAACCTTTTCGCCATTAGTAAGCATTTGTTGTAGAAACTTTGTCAAATCTATCAAATTTGTCTGCAAATCTTCCATGCCTTTCTTTAAATCATCTATCTTAGCTTCCACACCATTCATCTTAGCTTCCATGCCATCCATCTTAGCTTCCATGCCGTCCATCTTAGCTTCCACGCCATCCATATTAGCTTCCACGCCGTCCATCTTAGTTTCCACACCGCGCATCTTAGCTTCCACATCATTCATCTTAACTTCTATGTATTTCTTTAAACCATCCATATTAGCTTCTACACCTTTCTTCAAACCATCCATATTAGCTTCTACGTCTTTCTTTAAACCATCCATCTTATTTTCTGTTACTTTTTGTGCGAGTGAAATTTGTTTAACTTGGTTTCATAATTTTGATATATCATGTTGCATTTCTTCCTCTTCTTCATGAGTCATGCTAGAGCTTTCAAGTTTCTTACTAGGTGTTTCCATTTTCTTTCTTTAGGGCATCAATTACAGATAATAATTCTTCACTATGCCCTTTGAATTCCTTCAAACTAATTTTTCAAACCAAGCTTATGCAAAAATTTAAAAAAACCTACACACCTTTTTTCACTTTGTAGGAGCTTGATATTGAATTTGATGTATCTCTATAATTTTGGATCTCCCAGGTCTAAAATTTCATCCTATGGTAACCCCCTAAGTAATATTTCTAATCCCGCAAGTCTTATCAAGATTGGATTCTCCAATTAAGAGTTATGCCAAATCTCCCATGATGACTTGAGTATAGACTAGTTCAGTAGAGAGAACTTGTACGATGTGCTGCGGGTCATTTTTTCAACCTTAGGTTCTGAAAATAACACCCGTAACAACTACAGTCCATCATATTTCTGTATCTTCTTACGAAAATTAAATTTTTTGCTCAGAGCAAAAGTTATGACGATTTTCCCAAGGTGACCTATTTGGAATGTAATTCGGGGGTCTGCAAAAACCCTAACTTCCTTAGATTATATCTCCAAAAATATAGCGAGACAGGATCTGAAATTTGGAACTGACATTCAAAACAATTTCATATCAAATGGGTTTTTGTTTTAGCTTCTGAAACATTGCAGAAAAAGGTATAGCGAAAATTACACGATGACCTGTTTGGAGCAACGAAACCCTAGAATCCAAAGCTCTGATACAAAATGTTATGAAACCAACTCACAAAAAGATAGAAAATATAGATGAACGCCTTATAAATAAGCCTCTTCGAGAGGGAAACCTCCTTTACATTACACAAATGAACAATTCTTGGATGATTCAAATGACAAAATCTCCTATCTATATAGAGAAGTCTAAGGGGTCACAATATTACCAAGCCGACCTAACAATAATATTATAAAGGTACAAAAATAGCAATAGAGGAATTCTATGGGGCATAATAATGACAATAAGGGATACAATGACAATAGTAATGGGAGAATCACTAGTATTATAGGGACCTAACAATTTACCTATTGAGTGTAGTTTCTACTGATATTCATCTTTGGAGCAAATTGAGTGTGATTTTCCTGAGGTTGGTTGTGGCTTCTATTGATATTCATCCTTGGAGAAAATTGAGTATGATTTACCTGGTGATCAGCTTTATACCTTTGCTGACGGTTGTCATACTATTCATTGGTCTTTGCTGCATCAAGATAGCTTTTGGTGGAGGTTGACGACTTCTGTGATTGAGATGCTTCTTCATTATATCCAAGACCTGTCTTTATCAGAGGAGAACACTAATCTTTGATAATTCATTTAAAGTTTCTTATCCTTTAGAAAATATAAGATTGAGAGATTTTTTTTTCTCAAGATCTTTTCTTAGATCCACAATTTCACATTCTAGTTTTTCATTGTGTTTTTCTTTTTCAGCAAGTTGGTATGTCAAGGTATCTATGATCATATTCTTTTCTTCTAAACAGATTTTGAGTTTAGATATTTCTTCATGAAAGTTTTCCTCTTCTAAATTGTCCCAAAAATCATTATTGTCATAAGCCATGAGAAGTCTATAATCATCACTGTTAGATAAACCATCACTATCCTCTTCTAAACTATCCCAAAAATCATTGCTATCATAAGCCATGAGAAGTCTGTAATTTTGTCCAGTTTCATCTTCATCACTATTAGATAAACCATCTCTATCTTCATGAGTATAGTAACTCCTTCTATCCACAACTTGTTTCCTATTCCCTTTTGCATATTCCTTTCCTTTTTCATATTTATCTTTATGAGGACATCTGGCAGCATAATGACCCACTCTACCACAAGTAAAGAATTTGAAAGGTAGCTTACCTCTGAACCTTCTAGAACCCCATTGAAGCTTCTTGACAAAATTTACCTCATCTTCTTCTTCTGAAATGTGTCCTGATTCACTGTGTTCTTCCTTTTCTTTTCCTTTTGCTGAAGCTTTAAATGTGGCTTCTCTCATATTTGATGGACATCCTTTTCTCATCTCAAAAGTAGTTAGGTTTCTGTGAAGCTGTGTCATAGTGATATTTTGTAGATCTTGTTTTTCGTCTATGGCAGAAACTTTTGATTCAAATTTAGTAGACAAGGATCTCAAAATTTTCTCGACTAAGGTAACTTCCTTTATTTCTTCACCCAGATTTTTCATACAATTAACAACCTCGTCTATACGTAAGAAGTAACTAGCTATACTCTCATCACTATGCATCTTAAGAGTTTCATACTGAATTCCGAGAGTTTGAAGCTTAACACATTTTACTTGAGAGTCTCCTTTGTAGCTCTAAATGACTTTGTCCCATATCTCTTTCGCTGATTTGAGCTGCATGCATTTGTCAAAATGTGATTGTGACAAACTTTCCAATAAAGTATTGACAACTTTGGCATTGGTTTCATATTGCTTTTCACCTGCCGTGTCTGTAGGAATTGCTGTTGGAAATTTATATCTTCCTTCCACAATTTCTCAAATATCTGTTCCAAGAGATTGTAGGTTGTGGTTCTTATTTTCCAATAAACAAAGTTGCTCCCATTGAAGATTGGCGGTCTGATGGATCCCATGCTTTCGTGATTATTCATCCTGATGGATCTTCCTTCAAGCGATCAAGCTTCTTCTGAATGACCTCCTCTGATACCAATTGTTGTAAATAATATTGAGAGTGGGGGGGTGGGGTGAATCAATATTATCAAATCAAGAATTTTTCATTTTCATAATCAGATTTATATATGCTACTTTAGAGAGGGAAACTAGCGTGTACACGCAACTGTCTTCAAGGAAATCAATGTTTATGCAGTAAACTTATGATTCAATTAATTCATCATATGTTGATCTTTAATCAACGCATCAGTACTTCATCAATCATTAAATAGTAACCATGTGCATTATAAACATAAAAACCATCACACATAAGAAACACACATGAACACAAAGATTTAAGGTGGAAACCCAATGTGGGTGAAAACCAACTGCTACTGTCATCTCTATCTTCTTTTAATAATAAGAAAATATGTTTACAATCTTGTACTGGTGCAGATTCATACCAGTATGTAGGCTTCCACCTGCAGAAGGTTACAACCTTCTCTCATTCTCCAGCTTCTACTAGAAGGGAGCTACAACTCCCTAGCTCTTGTACTAGCCAATATGTTTACTAGTATGTAGGTTCCAACCTACAAAAAACTCCAATCTTCCACCAGGGACCACATTTCATGAATTTTTAGATTGGATGCTCCTGGCATATATAAAAACATATGAAGACCTTGACTCATCAATAACCCATCATAAATTTAGAAACTCAAACTTCATCAACCAACATGCAGTTAATCTGAAACAATCAGATCACTGTTGTCAGAACACTATGCTAAACCTAGAAACCTACATCAAAATTTAGAACCAACTTAAACCTCAAAAATTCATGCGTCGGACTGTATACGCTATTTCAATGAAGAAAACCTGCATGTATACACTACTTTCTTCAGCCCAACCTGCGTATACCTCTAAAGATTCTGAATCATAAAATCTCTGAATCACAAACTGTACCAATGAGCATTGTATGAACATCTACTGTCAACTTATAGAACTTTACACAGGAAGGAAACAGAAAACACTTTTTCTCACTTATACAATCAATCAAATATCAACCTCCTTATGCATTCATATTTACATTCAGATCTAAGAAGACTTCATTGAAAAACAATAGTAAAATAGCAGTAGCAAATGCACTTAGGACCAATACCTTGGATCAAATACCATAGATTGAATACCTCGGACTAAATACCTAGGGTCAATACCATGGTCTAAAGATATCTTGGACCAAATACCTTAAACCAAAACCATGGTTTTCAACATGTACGTGCTTTGCCTTCTATGGGAGTGCGTGTGGATGTTATACACTTTTTTTGTTCTAAATACCTATGTGTATACGCTACTTGGACTAAGTGAACCTGCGTGTATCTCTTAAACTGCTATTACATCATCTTCCTCCTTCAACTTCTTTATTATGATCAATAGTCCTTAGTTCCATCTTCCTGATCCTCTATACCAATGCCCTATTGCCTCTGAATATTCCTGTTAGCCTCTTATCAAAACTGAGTTGACCTATAGAGTTTCCATCAAGGACAATACTTGTATCATAATTCCAACAGTAAAAACAAAAATATATTAAATTGAAGGAATGATATGAGGTACTTTCATTGTAAATTTGAATGTTCTGTAAAAATATGAAGTGTAAGAAATTGAACTAGATTTCTAAATATATAAACAAGTTTAGCTTGTCTATTGTTTTGGGTGGACAGTCACCCATGATCAGGGACTAAAAAGCTTTGATGATGATCAAACATGTGTTGAGAAACCTTTAAATAGTTAAGGACACAAAGTAACCAATACAAGAGGATAGATCAAAGGTCAAATTGGATAATTTTTTTATTAATTGCATAAGGAACAAATGTAACCAAAAGAGGAAAGTTAAAGGTTCAAAGGGTCAAGATAGGGATTTAACAGTACAAAATTTAAATTATCTTCTTATTGAAAGAAAGGAATAAATAAATAATTTAATAATCAAAAGTGATGAGAGACCAAATATTTATGATAAAAGAAAAGAATTATATGTAAATAATGATTTAGATTGATGTGCTATTGTATACATAAATATATAGAAATATAACAATCTATATTATATATATATATATATATATATATATATATATATATATATATATATATATATATATATATATTATATATATATATATATATATATATATATATATAACAAGTTCTATTAAATAAAATAAAAATTTACATCAACAAATGCACTCGAGTCGAGTGCATTCATGATATAGCTCCATACAAAAAACATTTTTGATTAAAATCTAGACGGATCATAAGTAAACCAGCCCTTGAATCCAAAAAATATAACATCCATATTATCCTATATTCTTATATCATCAAGATTAGAGTACCATAATATCCACAAAAATAAAGTTTTACAATCATAATATTCTATTGCTGAGTACAAATGGATAAATAAAGAATTCAATAAGAAGATTTGTGTTTAAACATTAGACTTCAATAAATGACTGATACTAGAAATTATGGTCTGGCCCATATACATGTTCAATAACCTGCCAATCCCCCAAAATATGTTGAGAGCCCACGAGAGGAAAAATTAAAATTATGAAGAATGATAAAGGAAGGGAATAGGAAGATCTAGGAGGAAGAAAATGATGGAAGAGATAAAGGATTAGGAAAGAAACCTATTGAGTGAGGAGATGGATTGTTAGGTCCCTATAACACTAGTGTATTCCCTCATTGTTATTAGTGTACCCTCTTATTGTTATTGTTGTGCCTATGTAGTCCTCATATTGTTATTTTTGTGCCCCATAGAAGCCCACTGTTGTTATTTTTTTGCCCTTACATTATTATTTTTATGTTGGCTCTGATTATATTGTGATACTTTAGAATCCTATATATAAAAAGGAGGCTTTTTCATTTGAAACATTTAAGAATTTTTCATTTGTGTAATGTAAAGGAGGTTTCCTCCTCAAAGCACTTAATTTTTAAGTCGTTGATCTATCTTTTCTTTTATTTTATGAGCTGGTTGCATAACATTTGGTATTAGAGCTTTGGATTCTAGGGTTTTTCTGCTTCAAACAGGTCATCTTGGAATTTTTGCTATAACTATTTTTCTACGAAACTTCAGAAGCTGAAATTAAAACCCATTTGATTTGAAATCTCGGTGAACCTTGTGTACTAATTTTAGATATTGTATCAATACATTTTCGGAGATATTATCTAAGGAAGTTAAGGATTTTGCAATATCCCAAATTCCATCTCAAACATGTGACCTTGGGAAAATCATAATAACTTTCTCTCTCAGCATCAGATTTAAATTTCGTAAAAAAGTAATAGAAATAGGATGGACTTTGATTTGTTGTCTATCATTTTCAGGGCCGAAAATTTAAACAGTGACATGGGGAACTTCATACATGTTCTCTCTATTGAACCAGTCTATAATCAGGCCATCTTAGGAGATTGGGAAAAAATATTCCTTGGAGAATCCAATCTTGACCAAACTTGTGGCATTAGAAAGAGAACTCAGAGGGCTACTACAAGACAAAATTTTAGACCTTGAAAATCTAAAATTTCAGAGATACATCAGATTCAATATTGGGCTCCTACAAAGCAAAAAACAAAATGTGTAGTCTTTTTAGAAATTTGTGTAAGTTTTGTTTGAAACATTAGTTTGAAGTGATTTAAAGGGAATATTGAAGCATAATTATAATTTATTGATTCCCTGAAGAAATAAAATGGAAACACCTAGTAAGCAACCTGAAATCTCTACTGTGACTCATGAACAAGAGGAAGAAATGCAACATGATATATCAAAATTACGAGACCAAGTGCAACAAATTTCACTCTGACAAAAAGTAACATAAGCTAAAATGGATGGTTTGAATAATGACATCAATGAATAAAAAGGAATCATTGAAGATTTGAAGAAATACATGGAAGGTTTAAAGGGAGGTTTGGCAAATTTGCTACAAGAAATGCTTCCTAATGGTGAAAACATAGTAGAGGAAACTCATGATGAGAAAAAAATAAATGTTAATCATGATTTCATAGACTCTAAAATTGTATTGAAGACCCACCATATTCCAAATATCGATATGAGAAAGTTTGATGGAAAGGATCCCCTAACATTAATACTACACATGGAGGAATATTTTGATCTTCATAATGTGAAAAACACACAAACAGTACTCATTGCAACTTTATATTTAGAGCCCAATGAGTTTGTATTGTATCAATGGATTTTCTCTTGTAAACAAATTGTCACTTGGTCAAGTTTTACGGAGGAAATGATAACACATTATGAGGATACAAAGAGAAACAACTTCTTTAGCCAATTGATAAATCTCAAACAAATGGGTTCAATAGTGGAGCACATTGAGGACTTCCAAAAATTGAAAATAAGGGTAAATGATATTCCAGAGGAGTATAGGATTGACGTATTCATAGGGAATATTAAGGATAAAATCCAACATGAGGTTCACCTTTGAGAACCTGATGCATTGGAGAAGGCATTCAGGTTGGAAAGAAAAATTGAAAGCACAATTATGGAAACAAGGAAGCCTACCACTCACAACTATAAAGATGGAAAAGTGGTTTCTCCTAGCCTTCCACAACCTACAAGTTTGACACCACAACAATTGGAAGAAAAAAATAAAAAATTCTTTGTTACAATTGCGATAGAAAATACACTAAATGTCATAATTGTGCTTAGAAGAAATTATTTTACATCGATTGTGAAGAGGAGGAAGAAAAGGAACAATACATGTAAAAAGAAGAGGATATACACTAGGAACTAACCCCAAAGAAAGAAGAAATGAACTAAACCATATCTTGTAATGCATTGGAAGGAATTACCACTCCTAAAACTCTCAATATATAAGGAAATATCAAGAAGAAAAAGGTAATAGTGTTGATTTATTTGTGTAGTACCCATAATTTTATTCATTATAAGATAGCCAAGGAATTAAATTTCTTCCTATATCTAGCCCCAGAGTGTCAAAGGATGGTTGCAAATGGAGAAAAAATAAATTTCTCAAGAAAGTGCCATAATATCAAGCTATCCACGGGAGAATATTTATTGAATAGTTCAATTCTTTCTATTCCAATGGGTGGTGCTGATGTTGTACTAGGAGTCCAATGGTTACAATCTTTGGTTACGATAACTTTTAATTTTCAAGAAATTTTCTTGAAATTTTTTTAGGAAGGAAAAAAAGTTGAATTAAATGGTATCACAAGGAAACTAGGAAATATAATCAACTCTACTGGCATGGCAAATCTTCTAAAGAAATAACAACGGGGTGCAATTGCATAATTATGTTCACTATAG
The DNA here is from genome assembly GCA_000404065.3 of Pinus taeda. Classification (NCBI taxonomy): domain Eukaryota; kingdom Viridiplantae; phylum Streptophyta; class Pinopsida; order Pinales; family Pinaceae; genus Pinus; species Pinus taeda. The sequence continues at coordinate 30,785 of APFE031177859.1, forward strand.
GCTCAAACATCGAAATCATCTATTTCTCCAGACCTCCAAAAAGTCTTGGAAAATCATTCCAAGGTATTTGAGACTCCCAAAGGCCTCCCACCTATTTGTGATCATGATCATGCTATTCATTTGATTCCAGGAAGTATTCATCCAAACATCAGGCCTTATAGATATCCCTATGCCCAAAAGTGTGAATTTGAATGCATGGTTGCAGAAATTATAGAGGCTGGTATAATTCAACCTAGTCATAGTTCTTTCTCTACTCGAGTAGTATTGGTGCACAAAATGGATGGATTATGGTGCATGTCTCCAAATTATAGGGAGCTAAACAACCTCACTATTAAAGACAATTTTCTAATTCCTGTCATTGATGAATTATTGGATGAATTACATGGAGCAATTTATTTCACCAAGTTGGATCTTCATTCGGGATATCATCAAATAAGAATGAATACTGAAGACGTTTCGAAAACAACATTTAGAACTCATGAGGTTCAGTATGTATTTTTGGTCACGCCTTTTGGCCTTACCAATGCACCTTCTACATTTCAAGGTTTGATGAATTCCATTTTCAAACCCTTCGTTAGAAAATTTGTGTTAGTATTTTTTGATGATATACTAATATACAATAAGTCTTGGAAGGATTATGTTCAACATGTTGACAGGGTGCTCAAGCTATTGGAGGAGAAACAATTATATGCAAAAACCTCCAAATAGTTCTTTGGAGTACAGGAGGTGGAATATATGGGTCATATCATATCTCATGAGGGTGTTAAGGTAGACCCTAAAAAAATTAAATCCATTAAGGAATGAAAAATGCCCACATCCATGAAGCATATGTGAGGATTTCTCGGGTTGACCGGGTCATATCATATCTCATGAGGGTGTTAAGGTAGACCCTAACAAAATTAAAGCCATTAAGGAATGAAAAATGGCCACATCCATGAAGCAGCTATGAGGATTTCTCGGGTTGACAAGGTATTATAGCAAGTTTGTTAAGAATTATGGGAGAATAGCAACACCTCTAACAACATTAATGAGGAAAGATGCATTTTCTTCGACTCCAGAAGCAACTAAGGCCTTTAAGCATCTTAAAGCGGAAATGTGCCAAGCACTAGTCTTAGCTACGCCAGACTTCATTTTTTTTTTTGTGGAATGTGATGCTTCAGGAAATGGGATTATTGTTGTTTTAATGCAAGAAACAAGACCAATTTCTTTTGAAATTCATCCAATCAAAGGAAAGTATTTACACAAAAATATTTATGAGAAGGAAATGTTGGCAATACTACATTCACTTAAGAAATGATGACCTTACCTAATGGGAAGGCACTTTAAGGTAAAAACAGATCATGATAGTTCTAAATATGTTTTAGAACAAATATTATCTTCAGAAGAGAAATAAAAATAGGTCACAAAGATGTTGGGTTGTGACTTTGAAATCATATACAAAAAAGTGAAGAAAAATTTTGTTGCAGATGAAATCTCAAGAAATGATGAGGTTGCGGAAGCATTGATTTGTGCCATTTATATTATCCAACTAGATTAGATAACCGAAGCAAGGGATGAATGGAAGAATGAAGAAGAGGTGTGGGAACTCATTCAAAAGTTGCAGCAAGATCCTAGTACATTTGACACATTCAGCTGGAATAATGATTCATTATGGTACAAAGATCGCTAGTACCTTTGTAAGAATTCCCAACTGAAACCAAAAAGTTCTCTAGGAATCACACACCTCTCCCTTCGGAGGGCACTTAGGATTAAATTTTTTTTACCACAAGGTTAAGAAGGATTTTTTTTGGGATGGCCTTAAATATGATATTCAAAATTTTGTGGTGGAATGTTGGTTTGCCAAAAAACTAAAGTTGAGACAATTAAGACCCTTGGTCTATTACAACCTTTATCCATTCCAAGCCAACGTTGGGAGGAGGTTTCAATGGATTTTATCATAGGTTTACCCAAGTCTGAAGGAAAGAGTGTCATCATGGTGGTATTTGATAAAATTACCAAGTATGCACACTTTTTTGCATTATCTCATACATTTAAAGCCAATATAGTTGCTACTACATTTATGGAAACAATTCAAAAGATACATGGAAACCCAAAGATTATTATAAGTGATAGAGATCCTATTTTCACCAGAAGTTTTTGGATGGAATTATATTCTTGTATGGGTACTCAATTAGCTCATAGCTCATCTTATCTTTCTCAATCAGATGAGAAATTTGAGATAGTGAACAAATGTTTGGAAGGATATCTTTGTTTCTTTGTATATGATAAACAGACACAATGGGTCAAGTGGTTACCTCTGGCTGAATGGTGGTATAACACTTACTTCCATACTGCAGCAAAAATGACCCCATTTATGGCAGTTGGTGGATATAATCCACCGTTCATCACATCACCTTTACGAAAAAATTCTAAGGTTCAAGCAGTGGAAGATCACATTTAGCATCAACAAGAAGTTCTCCAACTCTTAAAGGATAACTTCACTTTGGCACCAAATATAATCAAATAAAAGGTAGATCAACATCGTAGAAAAACAATTTTTGGTGTAGGTGACTGGGTATTTTTACGACTACAACCATACAAACAAATGTCCCTCAAGCAAGCTAAGAAGGATAATAAATTATCACCAAAGTATTATGGTCCTCACAAGGTGTTGCAAAATATTGGTACTATGGCATACAAATTGGAGCTTCCTACATCTTCTCAAGTGCACCTAGTTTACCATGTTTCATGCTTAAAGAAGGTTATAGCTAACAAGGCCCGATTTAAAACAATATTGCCAGAACTTGACAAGGAACCTAAAGCAGTCATGGAAACAAGAAATTGAAAGCTATGAAATTGATGAATTTCAGAGTATCTCATCAAGTGGAAGAACTTACCCATGAAAGATTCCACATGGGAGGATAATAATTTTATACAGAATCATGCAGAACTAATCAAGCATTGAGGACAACACTGTTTTGAAGGATAGGGGTATTTTGGGTCCCTATAACACTAGTGAATATCCTGATTGTTATTATTTTTTTTTTGTCTAAGGATAATTCTATTAAAAGAAACAAAAAATATAATTACAAAGAGGCCTCAGCCTCAACCGTTGTCAATGAAGTTCATCATGAGTATCTAAACTGCCCCATATTTGGGGAAACCAGTTTGACATAGCAAAAAACCACACATATGACCTGGACCCAACACCGAAGAAACCATAAGAAGTTTTGACACAACACCACTTGATGTAGTTGAAAATATGACATAACCACCTATTGTGTAGACAAAAATAAAAAACAACAAGTGACTGGACCAAACCCGTCAGCGACAGAAACTTGAGTTGGTGCATGGGTGGCAATGGATGCCATGTGGCTTCACTTGGTTTCATCCTGGTGAGGAGTCTCCTTGAAAATACAACAAGTTTATCGATACCATTCCTCGTCCTCCTCCACCACGCCGCCTTCCACCACGCCACTTGGTGGCTCCCTCGCAGGAAGGGGTGCCACTCGAACTGCCGGCTATAGCCATCGAAATAGAAGCTCTGAATGAGCTGCCACCTGATTGCCGAATGTCGCCAGTGTGTTCGCCTTCTGCATGCAGTCGGCCAAGCTAAATTCCCCTGCCTTATTCCTTCAGGAGCTGCTCAGAGCCATGACCAACTCCATGACTGTGTTCCTCTAGAAGTTGCATTTCAGAGTTTCTCACAAGAGTGCTGTGCTACTCACTTTCTTCAGAGAATACAATGGTAACATTGGCAATTATGATGGGTCTATTCAGGTTGCTCTGGAACCTGAATTGAGTCGAGTGAGGGACCGAACTGGGGTGCAAAGGAAAATTGGCTATATGAAGCCTGAAATCTCTGTGCTCGGCCATAGAAGCCTGCACACGACCTTGAACACTACGAGTTTGAGGATAATGTCAGTGAGGTGAGCTGGGAGGGGGAGAATGTTCATGGGGATTAGGTGGTGAGGTAGGTTCAGAGTTCTGCATTGCTTGTGGGTGAGTGCTGCCACTGCGAGTACCACCTCTGCGGTTCCTCATTCGGTGATGGACCATATCAATGTGGTGGGAATGGAATTCAGTAGGATAGAAAGCCGGGAGGATAGCAGATAATGAATAAAGGGTGACTGGGCAGGATTCAAAGGGAAATGCCTAGAATGGGAGTAATGATGCCCATTTCCAAGGTCGATACAACATAGAAGCCAGTAGTGGCTCCCAGTAACAGTTCTGCTGTAGGGATTTCCAGCTTGGGGTGGGCAAATGCCGAGGGAAGGAGGGCAGACTGAGGGGTTGAAAGGTTCCATGTTAATGCAAACTGCGTCTGGTTCTTGGCTTGAGTGACCATTAAATGTAGCATGTAGGCGGGCCTACGTTCGCTTCAAGTGAACTTGGGATGGTGCACTGGCCACCATCTGGCTGGTTCGAACGTTGTCAATCCGTTGGGTTGCCATTAATTGTCTCGGTGGTCACCCGCATCCGAGTATTTCCTGATTGTGATTAATGTAGCCCCCTTATTTTTATTGTTGTGCCCATGTAGTCCCCATATTGTTATTTTTGTACCCCAAAGAAGCCCACTATTGTTATTATTGTGCCCTTATATTATTATTGTTATGTCAGCTCTGATTATATTGTGACCCCTTAGACTCCTATATGTAGAAAGTGGGTTTTGTCATTTGAACCATCCAAGAATGGTTCATTTGTGTAATGTAAAGGAGGTTGCCCCTTCAAAGAGGTTTATTTTGAAGTTGTTGAGGTCTATTTTGTGAGTTGGTTGCATAACATGGATGCCAGGTTCTCAAGATTGACTTAGCAAGTATCCATCTTCCTTGTTGAATTTGTCGGGGTGATTTTTGATTTCGAGAGATCCCTGGATGGTGTGAGATTTATAGAAAGGAATGAAGGCTAATATTTTTGATTGATCAAAACATATGAGGTGCTAATATTTTAGATTGATCAAAACAATTTGAAACCTTGGCACTCAACTCTTGGCATCAAAATCCAAAGTGTTGGTATCAATTTGTTGATGAAACTTTTGTCATCTGGTAGCATGGCCTTCCTCTCCTTAATTCCTTTCTTTCCCATCTTAATAATATCTCTCCAAATATTTAATTTACAATGGAAATTGAATCCAATAAATCATTTCCCTTTCTTGATTTCATTGTTTCCGTCCTTCCTAATGTATCCCTAATTCATCAGGTCTATAGAAAGAAGACCCACACTGAAAGATATTTTCATCCCCATTCCCACGACCACCCTTCCCGAAAGGCTACTTCTCAAGCCCTAAAAATATTTTCTCCTCAATTCCTTTCGAAAGAAAAAACTCATCTTATACAAGAATTTAAGGGACCACTGATCTCATAACTCTTGCATCATCTAGGAAGCTCTCGAAATCAAGAAGCACCCCAACAAATTTAGCAGGGAAGATGGCTACATGCTAAGTCAATATTGGCAACCGATCATCCATCACTTTCCTAAATAAGTCTTTTTTCCTAATCCTTCATCTATTCCATCAATTTCTTCCTCCTGGCTCTTCCTATTCCTTTTCTTTATCATTCTTCATAATTTCATTTTTTCCTCTTTTATCTATTTCCCCTCTCTTTCTGCTAGTATTACAACACTCTTTTCTTTTACACACACACACACACACACACACACACACACACACAACACACACACACACACGTATACAGTAATCACATTAGTCTCATTGTTATTTACATATATTATTCTTATATCTTTAATTTCATATCATCATTTGTCTCTTGTTATTTACATATAATTATTCTATTATCTTATATTGTCTTTAATTTTAAAGTTAATATTCTTCTTAATTTTTATAAGAAGATTTTTTTTCCCTCTTAATCCCTATCTTTTCACTTTAATTTTTCATTTCGGTTACATTGTCCCCTATATATTAATATAAAATTTATTTCAATTTGACCATTTGAATTTTCATTTGTAACAACTACTTTGTTTCCTTAACTATTTAAAGGCTTCTCAACATTTTTTGATCATATTCAAAGCTTTCTAGTCCCTGATGATGGGCGAAGTGTCCACCCAAAATGTTAGACAAACTAAACTTGTTTATACATATTTTTGTTGCAAAAATATTCTACAATATGAACCATAGTGAAGTCTACATTGACTTCTAAAAATATATTATTAGTTTATATATATATATATTATATATATATTATATATATATATAATATATATATATATATATATATATATATATATATATATATATATAAGATATATATATATATATATTTTTTTATTACTACATAAAATTTTAGTTTTTTTAATAGTGCTATGTTACTTTTCATGAAGAATATAATGCATGTGCTCTTGTAAAATTTTAAATAATGTGTTGTTCTTATCCATGACTATTTTTCAAAATTTATAATGTTAAATGTGTGCGTGTGTGTGTTTTAAATTAGGCATGATTCATATTATCGAGATAATGGAAAGTACACAAAAATGGCTACTAGTTCTACTAATTTATTGCAAGGTAAATTAGACTAGTATAAAAGCAATAGATTCTTTTACATAACAAATTGTTTAAACCTGAAAAACAAAACTCACAAGACAGTAGAGTACTATTCTGTCTACCTTTCTAATATCAAACATGCTAGTATTCATAGCTAAACTTGTAGACTTTTTCCTTTCAATTGTACAATTTCGTGGTTCGCAGTAGAACCTTTCCAAGGAAACTCATCTTCAACCTCTTCCTCTTTAGCATTCTCAGCTTCCTCTTCCTGACCAATTTTTGAATTAGACAACTCCCTGCAACCTCCAAAAATATTTTAATTTGTTCTTCATCTTCAAATACATGCCAAAATTTGACATTGTCAGGTATAGAAGATATGCTTCTAATTTTCACTTCATATTTTAACTTTGGATTCTATGGGGTTTTAAAGGTGTCAAATGCCACTACAAGTGAATAAACGAACATGTCACCTTACCTCAGTAAAAAATGAATGTTGAATGTGGAAAATAAATTATCTACCAACTCCCTAACTTCATTATGGTAATCCCTAAGTGTTGACTTGAGGGGGCGTGAACTAGGTTCAGAGTTAATTAGCCAAACATATCCCTACACTACTAGCCCTTTCGACATCAGCCCGCGATGCATGGACTAAAGTCTCACCCAAAGTAGTATGTGAGGATGCTGGAACTAATTTTCCGCACCCTGGAGATGTCTGAGGGGTTGATTTAATACAACTGTGCATACCTTCATGCAGGTCGCTTCACACACTGTCGTGACTTGCAAAGCCTTGTGATCTATTAGGATCACTTTTTACATAGCCCTAACCAGGGGTTGAGATGATTTCGTGCTACTAGGGCAATGATATACGCTATTTCCTCAAGTTACATTGTGCATCTTACTTATCTTCTTACAATTGTTAGTTAACTTCGCATAAACAAATACCTTATCTCACATTTACTTAATCAACACAATAAGATATGTTCGTGCACCATATAGACAACAGAAATGCAATTTATACCTGATATATTCGATGCAAAAAATAGGAAATAAATAAACAGACTTGATGTAAAATTTTTGTTTATTAATGCTTCAATAGTTACAGACTTGACTCACCCTGCGCACTCAGCTGCAGGGGTCCACACATTTAGTTGTGGACTACTAGGCCTCTGCGCACTCAGCTACAGGGGTCCACACATTTAGTTGTGGACTACTAGGCCTCTGCGCACTCAGATGCAGGGGTCCACACACTTAGTTGCAGACTACTAGGCCTCTACACACTCAACTATAGAGCCTTCTCCTACTCTATGACCCAAAGACTCGAATCTACACTTATATATTCCGCTATCCTTCTATTCCATCATCATTCCTTCTATTTCTATTATCTCTCAATTACTTAGAGCCTCACTCTATTTATACAATCCCATGGTCCGCGGACCATGGGTAAATCTCTAAAGCCAACATTACATTACAAAATTGAGGGTAGACAAACCTATGACTCATTCACAACTTTTCTCTCCATGCCCACAAAATGCGGAGTCTTTACATCGGATTTACAACTTTTAACTAAAAACTAGGCTTTAAGCCCCAAAACTTTCCTTGGGGGATCCCACGCTCAAAAGGCCCCGAACACAAACATCATGACTCACACTTGAGTCACTTTGTCAGTGCGGAGATATTCACATGGAGACCTCCCAACTCTACCTGGACTGTTGCAAGATTGAGAGCGCACTGAGCAGCTGCTTGCTGCACTTCCTCGACGCGCTGTTCAGAAACTGTTGTAGCTGAACTGCTTCCCTGAACCTGTTTATTGTCCCGCTCCTCCTTTTAGCTTCCTGGAGCACTAAGACTATGCTTCTGTTGGCTAGTCAGATAGTCAGGCCACCCATGTATGGCTTCAACTGACTGCCATTCACTTTTCCTGGGAAAGGTTCTCCATTTAACTTTGCCAGTTGCACCGCGCCTCAATTTGTGACATCCTTAATAAAATACAATCCCAATCAATGCATTTTGAGTTTTCCCTGGAATTTATCAAATTGACTATCATACAATAACAAAAAATCATTCAACTTGAAGGTGTGCAACTTAATATGTCGATCGTGCTAGGCCTTTTTGCACTGCTTTTGTACCTGTTGGTGAAAGCCAACCAAAAATCATTCTTCCTCGAGTTCCTCCAACTACGCGAGCCTCTCCTCTAGTGCTCTGTGGTCCGTCATACCTATGAGCACTACTATGCGTAGACTAGGCACGATGTATTCCATTGACATTATGGCTTCCACTCCATAGACCAGCTGGAAAGGTGTCTGTCCCGTCAGTTTCTTGCATGTTGTCCTATAAGCCCATAATACTGCGAGTACGTGTAGGTCCCAATCACTTCGCTGCACATTGTACACCTTGGTTAGCACAGTCTCCAGTACTTTGTTAAATGCTTCTACTGTCCTGTTAGCTTGTGGGTGATATTGGTGTGATTTTCTGATGATACACCTGAAAATCTTCTGTTAGCACACTGATTGTCTCATTCAGGAAATGTGTAGCACGATCACTCATCAAGATATTCAGACATCCAAATCATGTCAATACATGTTCAAATAGAAACTTTACGACCATCGGGGCCATGCAATCTTTTACCAGTTGCGCTTTTGCCCAACGAGTCAGGTACTCTGTCGCAGTGATAATATATATCGCACCCATTTTTCCTTGAGGTTGGATAGGTCCTACAAAGTTGATCACCCACTTTTCAAAGGGCTGCAACATCATTTGTGGATTCAAAGGCATCTCTTCCCTCTGTGATGGTTTACCTATTCTTTGACATACATCACATGCCTTGCAATGTGCTTTTGAATCCCGATGAACTGTTGACCACAACAACCCTACGTGGAGAATCTTCTATGTGGTCGCTCTCCCTGCATAATGTCCTCCCGTAGCACCCCCATGAGCATCCACGAGGATATTACTTCATTCAAATTTAGGTACATACTTTTGTATTATCTCATCATTCCCCATCTTATATAGGTGCCCCGAAATGAGAGAGAAATCTGTCGTGCGCACCACTAGTTCCTTCTTCTGTTGGACAGAGTATCCTTTCGGCATAGTTCCAGCCATGAGAAAGAGAAATATATCTTCAAAATCTCCAACTGCTATGCGCACAGCAAAGATCTTCTTGTCGAGTAATCCTTCCTCCAAACTAGTAGGTCCCTCTCTTGTCTCAATGCGCGACAAGTTATATGGTCCCGTGTTCAATCTTCCATGTTTCACAATAACTTCAAAGTCATATTCTTGGAATGATAAAAGCTATCTGCATATGCGGCCCCCCAACACAAGCTTATTGACCAAGTACTTTAGTGTGGAATGATCTGTATACATCTTAAAGTGACCTCCTAGAAAGTAGCGTCGATACTTCTGAAGTGCATACACCATAGCCAGTCCCTTGCATTCAATGGTGGAATAGTTCTTTTCTGCTTTAGATAATCTGCGAATCACGAACGCGATAGGGTGATCCAAGCCCTCTCCACCATCCTGTGTTATTATCACTCCCAGGCTATACATGATGCATCAACATGGACATGAAACTCTTTGTTCCAGTTTGGGAAGACAAGAATCGGTGTAGTGACCATCTTTTCCTTCAATATATCCATGATTTTCTTGCAGTCATTGTTCTAGCAAAATGTAACAACCTTCTTCAATAGTTTCTCCATTGGCACGGTGATTTGGACCTAACTTTTGATAAACTTTCTGTAGTACATTGTATGTCCTAGAGTAGTGCGTAGCTGTTTCACACTTCGTGATGCTTCCAAATTCAAAATCACTGTAGTCTTAACGGGATCTACCATCAGTCCCTGTCTGCAAACCACATGTCCCAATAGGTGCCCAAAACGAACAAGAAACACACACTTCTTGAGGTTAAGCGTGATTTGGTATCTTCGGCAGGTATCCAACATCAAGCGTAAGCTCGCTACATGGCGCTTAACCAGCCAAAATACAGTCCAATAATCAAAATAAACCTCCAAAAACTTATGAATATATTCCTTGAATGCTACAACAACCACATGTGAAAAGATGGCCGACGTGTTCTTCAAAACAAATGTCATGACAGTGTATTGAAAGCAACCCCACTCAGTTGTGAAGGTTTTCTTTATCCTATCCTCCAATGCGATTTTGATCTGGTGGTACCCTGGGAACCCGTCAGTGAAAAATATGCTTCCTCCCCAGTGGCATTGTCCAACACCTCTGGTATAGACATATTTCGGCACTGCAACCCCAATCACATATGTCCATAAACCAAGGGCTTCTGAGTCCCTAAAAGTGTTGTTTCATACCTTAAAGGAGCAAGGTCAGTTGATTACATCATCTCCCAGAAGTTCTCCACAGAAAACTGCTCAGAACTGGTCAAAACTGGACCATACAGATTGCTCAGTGCTAAGGATGCGATGCATCTCACCTTCTCAATGGCAAAAAGTGTGATGCATACTGGAAAGCCCTTCTGTAGGGTGCGATAGGCGAGAGTAGAAAAACGGCAGAGATAGTTTGCAAGGTGGATGATCATGGAATCTTCCATAAACTTCTCCTGTGACACTTGCCTCTCTGAATTCACCCAAGGATGAGTAAGAGATCATCAATCTCCAAGTGGAATCAAGAACCATAAGAGAGAAGACACTAATAAAACTCCTAGAAGCTGACTCACCCCCTTGCAATCATCTATATATGGATCCCTCATCCTAGAGATCCAGGGGCTGGAATCTTGTATCTTGCAAGGAAGTGTTGTTGGTTTCCTGGCGGAACATCAGAGTGTTGGGTGATCTAAGCTTTTCATGAGGTGAAGAAGGGATTTCATGCTGGGAGGATGATGATGGGTCAGATCAATGGGTTTTAATCCTCTCTTCTATTCTTTATATCAATAAAGCTATTCAAGTTTTCCTCCACATTCTTGTATGTTTGATGATATATACATTTGTGTGGTCAATATATATCTGGTCCTCTGTTTTTTATGATTGTAGAATCTCTGTACTTTGAAGGTATTATGCTGCTTTGAATTTATAGGTACTCTTTGAAGCAGAGTAATCAAGGAAGGAGCAACAAAAATACGTCAGAGGGGAGAACGAACAAGCAAGGAACTAAGTAAAAGATTGAGGTTGGTATTTTTTGCTCCTCTCCTATCTACGTCTCATAAAGGAAAACAAAATTAACTTTATTTTGTTTGTTTCTAAGATAGCTACCCATATTAGTGGGACTAGCAGCTCTACATGGACACTAGATTTCCTGATAACAACCTCATCTGTGAATGGAGTTGGGAATGGATCATGCACACAAGCATCATTCAATTTTCTGAATTCTACGTATATTCTTATCCCATCCTTCCGCTTCTTTTCCTGCACCACCATTGGACTTACCCAATTAGATTCTTCCACTCGCTCAATGATCCTTGCTGCGAGCATTTTCTCTAGTTCTACGCAGACCTTCTCCTTGTATTTCAGATTTAAGCGGTAAAGCCTCTGCTTAAATGGCTTCGTGTCAGGTTTTAACATGATCCTCACCATTCCTAAATCTCCGATGCTTCCCTTTAAATCCGTAAATTTGGTCGATAATAAGTGTTGGTACTTACATAGTAACTCAGTGACCTTATCCACCGTTGTGTTGTACTAGTAGTCACCGAGCTTTGAAAACTTAGGTTTGGCCTCCGTACCAATGTTCACCTGCTTCGTTTTTATCGGTGCGGTTATGTCAGGGTTCTCAATATGTGGTCCTTGATCCTTGTGATGGCCTTCTGTTTCTGGAATGTTAATATTCCTCGAATCCTCATCCTCCTCTTCAGTAGTTACATTATAACATTCTAGCACACAACTCAGTTGAGTAGCCCATTCAGACTGACTTAGGTTTAAAGGCTCCTGTGGTATTCTAAATATGGCTGCTTTTATCTCTTGTAACACTTCATCAATATTGTTCCCCCATCCATCCTCAAAACTAAAGGTCATCATGAACCCTTCACGTAGGATATCCCATTCACCTGTCCCATGGTGGAGCTCCGTTCCTATATACCAATTCATGGGTATAACATCTAGTGTATGACAAAATAGGTGCACCCACTCAGGTTGTGGATTTTCTCCATAGACCTTCATCCACTTAGCCAGATGTGCTCGCGGATGGTCCCATCCATCATACTTGTCTGTTAGTTGCATCTTAGGCTTCCCAAACCATGTGTGCATCATCCTTCTACATTCACGCCAGTTGTCAAAGCTCCCTTTGTGTGTACCCCACCATCTCATGGGCGTAGCATGGAGTAACCAGTCCAAGGCCTAGAAGCATTGCTTTTCTGGCACCTCCCTTTCAAATTTATTCAAGAAGGTATCTACCTCACTTAGGCCATCATAAGTAGGTAGGTTCATCACTTTTTCCATTACACAATGCAACAACCTTGTCATCATATTACAATTCAGTGTAGTCACCTCATGTAACTGATTCTACCATCGCTCTGTTTCCTCATCTGAATCCGAAGTACAGGAGATCTCATGATCCCATGCAAGTCATCCATCCGTAGTGGGATTCACCCAGTCCTAGTTTCATGTTGTTCTCTTATAGATGCAACCCAAATCATCATCTCTTTCATAGTCGCGCACCAACTCCGTATAGCACTATCCTTCAACAAGGTCGAGGAGTATAACTATGTGTAGTGGCTTGTTTTCAAAAATCATCTTGCGCTTCTTCAGATTAATCACCCCATTCATGTCAGTGGCCCAATCAATTCCTAAGAGCATGGGGTAGGGATTGCTGTCATCAACAATCTCTATCACTTCAAATTTTGCTAGCATGCTTGCTCCCTCAATATCCACAGTGATTCCCTGCAATCACCCCATGGGTATTATCTTCTACTGGTTCGCCACTTGTAGCTGAATGGGAGACCAATATAGTGTAGGCCTCCCCATTCACTCCCATGTCTGCTTTGGCAGAACATTCACATCCGATCCTAAATCCAGAATTACTTGGTGCATCTCATATTCTCCAATTTACGTGGTTAACCTCATTTCTCTTCTCGTCCTTATCTTATGTTTTCCAATCTTCCAGACTATGTGCGGTTCTCCTGGTGCAGTCCCAACGCATCTATTAATGAGTTCCTGTAATCCTTTTATGGCCTTACTGCCGCGTAGTAACTTCATGCATGTTTCCAAGAATGTCATAACCATAGATGGGTCTGTCTCCGACTCTAGTCAATATTTTCTTCCTGAAGTGGAAGCATTAGCAAAGCTCTTCTTAGCTTCCATGAAGGTTTCCCGAGTGTGCTCTAGATCAAACTCCGCTTCTTTCTCCGCAACTTCCCAAACCCAAGTACTATCTTCTGGCTATTTTCCATTATCATCTCCCGTCATGATTCCACTTTGGAGCACAATGTTCACATTTGGATCTTCGTCGCGTAGGGGTGATTTTAGGGGCGAATGTTGGCCCTTTGGCGAAATTAAGGGGTTTTAAATTTTTAGTGGGAAAATATTTTGTATCATAGTACATTTTTACAAATCACCTCAAATAGCCCACCTTATTTTAAGGGAGAGGGTAAAAAAGGTAAATTTAGCCCTTGAAATTAGGAGTTACAACCTTCCATTCGCCCATTTTCAAGAATAGGTTTTATTTAAGTGAATCCTATGGGCCAAAGGCCCAAATAGCATATTATAAAAGAGGTATGGTAATTGATAAAAATTATAAATAAATGAGAGGTATGGTTAATTAATAAATCGTAATTTATATTTACTCCATAAGTCACCTTATATACATGCAGGGTGTAAACAAATAAAAAATATAAGTAAAGTGAGGTATGGTAAATAAATAAAACATCTTTTTATACTTACTCAAAAGCTATGTAATAAATAAAAATATAAATAAACTAGACACATGTAAATAAATAACTCTTTTTATATTAGTCCATAACCCTCATTCTATTTATGAAGGCTTCAAGAAAGAGGTTTTATTAAGTGAATCCTTGGCAAATACCATATTTGTAAAAAGCGGTATGGTAAATTAATAAAAATATAAATAAGCGAGAGGTATGGTAAACAAATAAAACATTTTTTATATTTACTCCATAACTCACCTTGTATTTATGAATGGTATGGTAAATTAATAAAAATATAAATAAACGAGAGATATGGTAAACAAATAAAACATTTATTTATTTGTTTATATTAATCCCATGCAAAAAAAACATTATTAACCCTAATATTAGTATTAATAAAAATAAAAATGGCACATGGTATTGACCCATGGAATTTACCAAAATGGCACATGGTATTGACCCATGGTATTCACCAAAATGGCACATGGTATTGACCCATGGTATTCACTTGGAATGTAGCCTATTTAAATGGGGGAATTAAACCAGAATAGATCCATCTCTTTACTCTAGATCTACTAACCCCCGAGAGGTATCAAATATCGCGATATGCAAACGAGGATAGAGTGAAAAATATTTGATCCGATCAAGAGTAAAAATGGATGTCGTAATTTAATGTATGTTAAACATTTTAGGTTGGTTAAAATAAAAATAAAATAAAAATCAACTATTAATTTTATTAATTTTTATAAATTACTAATAGTAATTTTTAAGCTCCAGGTTTATGATAACCCATGGTATTGACCCATGGTATTCATGTGAGCATAGACTATTTAAAGGGGAAATTCTATCTTAGATCCATATTAATTCTGGGTCTACCAAGTGCTCAGAGGGATAAATAGATTTCATCCCCCTAAGAGTGGTAGATGTGGAGTTAAGATGGATATAGGTTGGTTTTTATGATAATGAAGATATTAAATAGACTTAGGAAATTATATTGTAAAACATCTTAAGGTGAATGGTTAAAGCATAGACATTGGACAAGTATATTTGTATACTTCTGTTTTAAACTGAAACAAATCCAGGGCTAAAAGGAATGGATTGATTTCACTAGTCATCCTTCTATAACTTTCCAACATATGCTCGAGTAAACAGATTGTAATTTGGGTAATTTTTCTAATTGCAAACGGGAACATACTTGTGTATTGGTTTCCAGGGCTAAAAGGAATGGATTGATTGCACTAGTCATCCTTCTATAACTTTCCAACATATGTTGGAGTAAACAGATTGTAATTTGGGTAATTTTTCTAATTGCAAACAGGAACATAGAAGTGATGAATTTGAATTTTTCTTGGTTTTATATATAGCATTAGGTTTTTTCTCATGCTTTCTATGAATGGCACAGGTGAATTTTATCTTACACCCACTAGATTATCAATATGTAATTTCGGTAAATTTGATTTCAAAAGATATTTTAAATAAATGCAATGATTTCATTTGTGTATTCAATAAACACAAGATTTTATAATTGAGTAAAATATTCGCCATGCCTAGTGAGAGATTCGCCAAAAAATTATATATACATATCATATTATTGATAAAATTGCCTTCCATTTTTCCTATATACCATGGAGACTCGCCCATTTATTATACATGTAAATTTAGGGGGGGTTCTTAAAATTTTCCCTGCTTTCCATATACTGGGATTGATTTTCGTGGCGACCCAGACATGGCTCTTCCTCCAGGAGAGCAGTGGGATGACTCAAGTAATCATTTTCAACTTTTCCTAATGTTAATTTTTATTTATTTTTATATCGTCTAAAAACTGATAGTAATAATGTTTTGAAATGCAGATGTGGGTCCACAACGACCAGCCACTCTCTGGCCTTTCGAGAGAAGGCAACCACCCTCACCAGCTCCAGCCCCACAGGATGAATCAGTAGAGACCTTGGCTGAGTTGGAGAGTCACCTAGAGCACTTGACAGGGGATATTCCCGAGACGAGCATAGATGACATTCCTCGTCGGCTTCAGCGCTATGTGATTGGAGTCCCAGGACCTTTTAGGAGGTTCCTTTGTAAGGTGGCTCGCGCAGTGGTCTCGTATCGAGATCATCACCAGTGATGGGATGATCGCTTATGTAGTCACTTGTGACATTTTGCTTTTTGTACTTATCATTTTTGCCGATCATAAGGTTTTTTTCAACCTATGATCGAAGACGATGTATTTTTTGACACACTCCTATATATTATATATATATATATATATATATATATATATGATATCGTTATTACTGGCTTGTCTTGTTAAACATGTTATGGAATGTTTTTAAATTTACCTGTATTATTATCGCACATGTCTACTTAACACTAGAGAAGCAACTGCATCTGCTAATGTATTTAAAGATCTTGGAATATGTTGATATTCAATGTAATCAAATTCACGTTCCAAGAGACGCACTTTCAAAAATAATCTTAATAAAATTGGATTTCTAATGGCGTATACTCTATTAAGCTGTAATAAAACGAGTTTAGAATCCAACCTCACTATCAAACTCCAAATCCCGAATGAAATAGATTCATATAATAATTCCACCACTGCACTATACTCTGCAATGTTGTTCGTTGTTTGACCGAGGCTTACCCCATGCATAGATACTAACTTGTTAGAGGGCGAATAGATAACCCAAGCTGTGGAAGAAATGTTCCGTGTACTACGACAAGGGCCATCAGCGTAACCAATAAATGTTTGAAGAGGCATCGACATCTGCGACATCAAACGTAAAACCAAGATAAGTAGGAATAACGATGGAAAACTCAATCTCTAAGCTAAGCACACTTTAATCTAAAACACACCAGCTAAAAGAAAAACTAACCTAACTAATGAATCTTCACACTCGATTTAAGCATAATATCTCTTTAGGTAAAGACCATTTCTGGGTTTACCTAAAGAGACCCCGTCAAAGTCTACCAACTCATATGCCCCTTTGGCTAGCTTTCGCTTGACAACAAAAGGACCATGCCACATAGGCACGAATTTTCCAACGCCCAATTTATCATTCGCTTGATCATACAAGAGGACTAAATCTCCTTCCGAAAAATTTCGAGGGGTTACATTTCGATCATACTGAGCCTTAATACGTTTGGCATGAGATTCGATCGCTAATGCAGCATCACGACGATTCTCATCTAGCTGAGCTAAGTATAATAAACGTATTTCCTCTTCGGAAGTAGCTGGAAGTAATTTGATGGCCATTCGCAATGATAGGATTTCACATTCAATAGGTAGCACGACTTCCAAACCATAAACTAGTTGGAAAGGAGTGAACCTTGTTGATGTTTTGACTAAGGTTCGGTATGCCCACAGCACTGAGAATAACATGTTGTGCCAGTTTGACCAATGAATCCCAATGATTCGTTGGATCATGATGACTAAGACTTTGTTGATGGCTTCAACCAGACCATTAGCTTGTGGATAATAAGGAGTTGAACTGTCATGGCGTAAGCCAAGCTGGTCTGTAAGTTCTGTCATCATAACGTTTCGAAAATGACGCCCATGGTCAGTGATAATCGCTTGTGGAACACCAAACCTAGCAATTATATGATTAAATACGAAAATTGCAGCTGTTTTGCCGTCTGCCTCAAATGTAGGCATCGCCTCGGCCCACTTAGTAAAATAATCTACTGCAAAGATAATGTACGCATACCCCCCGGCCGAGTGAGGGTTACATGTAATATAATCGATACCCCATTTTGAAAAAGGACCAACGGCAATTATAGGGTGAAGAGGAGTAGGTGGAGCGCGTATCTTTCGACCAAAAATTTGACAATTGTGGCATTTTCGGACCGCAGTAATAGAGTCTTTAAACAAAGACGGCCAGAAATAGCCAGCGCGCAATATCTTTTGGGCAGTGGCATACCCAGACATATGACCGCCACATGTTCCAGAGTGACAGTCATTTAAGACCCTCTCGGCTTCCTCATGAGTGAGACAACGTCGAGAAATAGAGTCTGCCCCCAGGCGATAAAGAGTATCTCCAATAATTTTGTATTACTGGGATTGGAATCGGATTTTTCGACAGTCGGATTGTGAAGGATCAGGCCGAAAGGTTTGGGTTTGGAGATAAGTGATGATATCTCCATACCACGGATCTAAAGTGCTGATCAGAAACAAGGATTCGTCTGCAATGGGCTCCTCCGCCACTGTTTCGGAATCAGCACGGGGAAAGTCACACATAAGTTCCGCGAAAACTAGAGATTTCTTTGACTTGGATTTTTCAAATTCCAAATCAAACTCCTGCAAGATGATAATCCATTTGGAGTACTTGCCCCCCAGCAATTGTTTGGTCAAAATGTAGATCATGGGGTTGCAATCAGAAATAACCATAGTTTTGCGTAATAATATGTAATGACGAAATCTTTGGACAGCTTGAACAGCTGCCAAGGCCAATTTCTCCACATGTGAATATTTTAACTCAGTGGGATTCAACGTGCGACTAAGGTAATATATCACATGTTCCATACCGAATTCATCTTCCTGAACTAAGACCATCCCAATGGTGGAATAGGAAGCGGTGAGGTACAAGTAGTTATCCTGATTGTAGTTAGGAGGATGCAACAGTGGTGCATGGGTCAACGCATGTTTTAACGCATCAAAATATTTCTGAGCTATCTCGTCCCAAAAGAATGAAGCACTTTGTTTCAACAACCAGGTAAAACCCTTTGTAATCTCAGCGTAGTTAGGGATAAAATGACGTAAAAAGTTTGCTTTCCCTTGCAAACTTTGGAGTTGGCGAAGACTCGAAGGAGGAGGCAATTTGAGCTATCGACACGAATGCCGGCTTTTGAAACCACAAATCCCAGTAACCGACCCGTTTCGATGCAAAACACGCACTTGTGGGGATTCAACCGAATTCGATAATGCCTACACCTCATGAAAATTGCTCATAAATGGACAGGGTGATCAGTTCGATGTAAGGAATGAGCAGGAAAATCATCGAGATAAGGTTGCACAATGTGTTTTATATCATGAAACGCGTAAGACATAGCCCTTTCAAAAGTTGTGCTGACGTTCTTAAGACCAAAAGGTAATTTGCAATAAGAAAACGTTTCCCATGGACAAATGAATGCCGTTTTTGGTTGATCGGCAGGGAGAATATTGATTTGATTGTACCTGGAAAAGCCATCCATAAAGGAGAAAATTTCATTGCCGGCACAATCATCAATAATTTGATCAATATAGGGTGTAGGGTAATTGTCCTATGGACATGCTCGATTAATATCCCTATAGTTGATACAGATTCTTATTGTCCCTTTCTTTTTATTCATAGGAACAATATTCGATACCCAATTCGTTAACGGGATGGGATAAATGAACCCTGCTTTCAATAGTTTTTCAACTTCTGCTTTAATCGCAACAGCTTTTCGAGGGTGAATTTGACGCAAACGTTGCCGAACGGGTTTAGCATCCGGGTAGGTTTTAATTTCATGAATTACGATTGCTGGATCGATTCTTGGCATTTCCTCATAGGACCAGGCAAACACGTCGCGAAATTCTTGAAACAGGGCCTTGTGTGTTTTGATTTCATTGTCTGTACAAGAGGCACCTATATGAACGTTTTCAATTATTCCATTTTTAACTGAAATGTCAAGGGGAATGGTTTTAGAAATATTTCCCAAATTTAACTCAGAGTCAGGATGTTTCATTGGATTCTGAGCGTCCTTAACATAATCATTTGTAAAGATTGATGAAAATTCGTTTTCAAAACGATCTCTCTCGGGTAAGAACGAAGATCTGTGATGTAGATCTTCCCCCGGTAACTGATCAACACATAGGATTTCACAAATTTTCTCATCTGATTGAACAAGCTCGGAAAACAGTTCTAGTTCCGAGGTTGATGTTGAAAATGAGTCTTCATGGACTTCGTTCATTAAGTCGATTTTGGTTGATATTGGGTCGGAAAATGACTGCACAGTCTGGTATGCAAATTCATGCAGACTCAAAGGCATGAGAGTACCAAATGAGTCTAACTCAGTTTCAAAAGGAATGATCCAAGGATCATCGTTAACGATAGTTCCTGATGAAATCATATGAATTATTGCAGTAGAAGACGATGCATTGATAGAAGGGAAAGGAAAAGTGCCCAGTAAACCGGAATCTTTAACTAACCCTACACCAACATCCTTATTAGGGATCGTCGCTTTGCCAACGTGCTGAATACTTTCAGCAGAGGCTGGGTCAGATGAAAAGTATGACAACTGGTCTATAGTTACGATCTTTCCATTATGAGGGAACTTGATGAGCCGAAAGACCGATGAGACAACAACTGTAAGACCAACTACGACCCAATAGAAGGTTGTAATCCAGAGGGGCATCAACCACCTCCACATCTAGATTAATAGTTTTGCCTTCAACCCCTATAGGTAGATCCTGTAAAATGCCAAACGGATGGAAACCACGGCCATCAAAGGCCTTAAGAATTGTCTGGGATTGATTGAGTGAAGGAGAACCAAGCGATCTCCAACACTGTATTGACATAATGCATGTGGAAGCTCCCTCGTCAATCACAGTCCTATGAACAGGTCTGTTTTTGACTATCGCTGGAATCTGGACAACCATTTGATGGGGGAGATGCGGTGCACTATTTTCTAGATCAAAGATTATTAGGTTCGGGTCCTGAATGTCAACAGCTCCTATAGCCGAAAGAAGTAATTTGCGCTGTGCTGGACATGATTGCAGCACTTCCAAAGCCGACATTACTGAGGGTGAAACAGCTAAATCCTCAACAATGTTGTAATTCTGAGCTACTCTAGCATGTGGATTGAAAGCGGGCAGTTTGATTACTAAATCTAGGTTAGGTTTCTCAATCTGTAGCGGATCACAACTGGGAGCTGAGGTTGATGGATTGGACTGAGAAGATTCTGCTTCTTTTCCATCAACAGGACTTTTACTACCATAATCTTGCAATCGAGTCACAATCCATACATGAGACATCATCAAGATGGGTTCTTCGTTGGCACTAGAGGATGAACCGATCATCTTACTATCTTTAGCGGGAAAAGGATCCTTCAAGACAACAGGAGTTTGGGAACCTTTGACGATTTTTGAAACTTCCGCCCGATGAGGGCAGTCTCTCGTATAATGGTCTTCATCACAAATGAGACATGGATAACGAGGTTTGCGCTTTTCTTTAGAGGGTTTCGCTTTTTCAGGTTTCTCCTTTGGATTTTTCTCTTTATCCTTCTTCTTCTTCCCCTACTTCTTACCATTGTTTTTAGGTTTGGCTGTAGAAGATTCTACAACATGAATATCGGCAGAAAGTTCTGCGGAAGACTCTCCTGTCGGGAAATCTGGCAAGGTTATTATAGGAGAAGAATTCTTGGAAGATTTCTTCTTACTTTTAGTATTCACTGTGCCAATCATACCATCAGTGGCATGAGACCCCGAAGGAGCAGCAACAATTTGATTTTGACTAGGTAGGTTGGGGATCTTCTCGTGTAACGTACCTGACTGAGTGTAAACTAAGTCAAGGTACTGGGCCTGAGCAATGACTTGCTCTCCAGTAACTACTCTGGCTTTAGCTACATCTTC
This sequence comes from Pinus taeda, assembly GCA_000404065.3. NCBI lineage: Eukaryota > Viridiplantae > Streptophyta > Pinopsida > Pinales > Pinaceae > Pinus > Pinus taeda. The sequence goes on from APFE031177859.1 coordinate 52,658, forward strand.
AGTGATCTTAGGCAACAAGTATTTTACAAACCACTCAGCTAAGATTTGCTCCGGGATATAAACCTTCACTAAACGTCGTCGACGTCTCCATTCATGGATATGATCGGAGATGTGAGTTGACGTTGACTGCTTTAATGAAGTTAATAACTCTGTGCCATTGTCATATCTGACTGGCAACTAAAAATGAGTTAAAAATGAGGTAGCTAACTGACTAAAATCATAAAAAGAGGCTCGCGGTAGTTCGATATACCATTTGGCCGCAAGACCAACTAGAGTGCGTTGAAACAAACGTAAACGAATGGAATCATCAGAAATGGAGTTGGATGCACACCAGAGGTGATAAGTCATCACATGATTATACGGATCCTCTCCAGGTTTACCTTCGAATTTTGGAATGTCACTGGGCAACTTATGGGGCATTGGCAGCCAATACGGAAGATAATTGATTGGATTGTTCGTAAGGCACGTCAAGTCAAGTAAATCCAAAGTTGCAATGAATGGTAACTGATGATTAGGGTCTCTAAAACTTGGGGTCTGCAAACCAGCCACAGGAGGAGGATATCCAGGATAACTTGGAATGGGAATTGCATTCGGGATATTTTGACCTCCTGGAAAACCAGGATTAACCGGACCATACTAGGGTTGCAAAGGTTGTTGATATGTATACCTAGGGTACGGTTGATACTGATAGGTTGGTTGCTGTGCAGCAGGGCCATATTGAGGTTGATACTATCCCTGGTACAGAGGTTGAACAAATTGAGGTTGAGAAGTAACAACCGTACTTCCTACAAGCATCTGGACCGAAGTCTGGACTGTAGATCCAGACTGAGGCAAAGAGGTCTAAGGAGCATATATAGGAACAATAAAAACCGGAGCTGCTGATACTCCAGAAGAAGGTGGGGTAGATAGAGAAGATGTTGCAGTAGTTGCAGCAGACATTTGAGGTGGAGTACGAGGTGTACTAGGCCCAGCCTAAGAAACTACAGAAGGTGTAGAAGTTTGAGCCATAGACTGGACGGGTTGCTGAGATGGACCAGCGACCTGTCTAGGTTGGGATGACGACTGCACATTCGGTTGCAAGACCTGCTGATTTTGAGATGGATCCCACACCAAATTCGTTCTGGGGTATTGACCTTGAGGATACTAAGGACTATAACTGAGTTGAGGGTAAGATTGATAATACGGTTGACCAGAAGGCGGTTGGTAACCTTGAGGTGGGTATTGACCTTGGGGTTGATAACCCTGAGGCACGTACTGATACTGGGGTTGACCTTGAGGTACGTACTGATATTGATTTTGGGGTGCATACTGATATTGAGGTTGACCTTGGGGTACATACTGATACTGAGGTTTACCTTGGGGTACATACTAAGTCTGGGGTTGACCTTGAGGAATGTAATGTCCCGTAGGTATGTACTGTCCCTGAGGTTGGCCCCCAGACGAAAATTGAGTACCTTGAGGCTGCCCCCCAGGCATATACTGAGTACCCTGAGGTTGCCCCCCATGCACATATTGAGTACCTTGAGGTTGCCCCCCAGGCGGTAACTGACTGCCTTGAGGTTGACCTGACATCATCAGAATTTCTTCTGCACTCAACTGTTTAGGACCACTACTTCCAGTTAACAACTTTTGTTCGATAGGATGAGGAGGCGCTCCTGAAAAAGTACCAGAAACGGACTGATACCCAGCAGGAACAGAAGGACCGCCGTATAAATAGGCTTCCGGAGATTGGGAATAGATGGATGACGGACTAGACATATTCAATGCAGGAAAATGACCTCTAGGTGAAGGGTGATAAAAAATGCGAGGTGGTGTAAAACTGAGACCTGGATTTTCTAAAAGATTGGTCAATGAACAGTACTAATCAGTACTCCTAGGCGGACTAAAAAATCGATTCACGCTCCCTAAACTCTAAAATAGGTTGATTATCAGGAAAAGGGAAACTTTCTTCGATATCCGCAATAGCAAGTTCTTCGATCGCTATGAGTCCAGCGGGAAGATCTTGGGTAATTACGGTTTCTACCCTAGGAGAACTAGGATCACTAGGAGTTCGAGAAATAAACTCTGATACGGAAGTTGGAGCAACTTCAGATTCTGGTTCAGACACGTTAGGTGCTTCACCTATATCACTAGTAGACGAAATGCTACCAGTAACCTCTGAAATTACTACGGGTTGAGAATCGGAATATTCTACCAAAGAAGGTTCTCCTTCTTCAGGTGATTGATTTCTACCGCTACTGGGAGATACGAGAACCCTCAAGCCTTCAATGTAGCTTGGTATTTCCTTAGGAGGCTGACCCCGAAGTCTACGAGAAGTCCTCAGTAAATCTGCCACATTAACAAACTCAGTGGATTCACCCCGAAGTCTACGGGAATGTCTCGGTAATTCAGCCACAACTAAAAACTTTTAACTACTTCACACGTAAACAAAGTAAAATCTCAATGAAAATCACCTAAAGTCTCTAAAGAACCAAACAAATTTGAAGCACACACCTAAAGAATCTAAGAGATCAAACACACACAAACAGTAACTTTTCGGACCGAAAACACTAGTTGGTGATGAAATCCAACGTCGAAGAGTTTGATACAGAAATAGCGGTTGGAACAGTTACCCCCGCAACCTGCTTAATGAATAGACTGGACCAAGTTCATCCACTTAACCGTCTCGAGTGAAGAGAACCCCCCAGAAAATCCAAGTGAGTCTAGCCGACGTCTGCTCCAGGTATAGTGGGATCTTCCC
>APFE031177859.1:56417-90596 GCA_000404065.3 Pinus taeda
TTGGAGTCTCTTCTCAGTCTATTTAGCATGCTAGGCTAGATCTGTTTCTTCAACTTGTCCTGACGATGAACCACACTAGTTGGTTCGAAACGCGTCGACAAAGGTCTTTTTCATGTGATTTACGCCGAAGCTCTTCTTATAACTATGAGCAATCACAGAAGCCTCAATTCTACAACAACTAATTATTTTCACAAGAATTCCCTTTTTTCATTCGAACACTCAAATGCTACCAAGATAAACTTTTTCAAAAGAGATTTGATATTTTATAAAACATTTAAAACTATAACTAAAGCAAATCTTTGAGAAAACTATGAATAAAGCAAACTTAAGATCTACAAACTATGAAAACCTATTTGAAGTAAAAGCTCACAAAAAGTCTTTTTGAGGATCTTTTACTTGGCTATAAGCAAACCAAGAACCAATTTGTCCATAATCACAAATAAGTCAAGAACAACCAATTTTGTTTTCCTTTTGAAAAATAAAATCCACACTTTCGATCACAAGCTTATCGAAGTTTTGTAAAGAGAAAACTCAAAGCGGATTTCTCAACAAGGGGAGATTTCACAAATGGTCAGACTCTCAAGAAGACTGGTAGACACTAAGGTGATCTGAAGTTTCTACAGCCTCTAAGCTCAGAGCCACTACACAACCAAATCGAAAACAAACCCAACAAGCAAAACTCCTAGGAATTTCACCTAAAACCCTAATGCTAATGAAATTAAACCAAGGAAAGATTTCAACCAGTCACATGCAGGTATGGGAAGAGGATAACCACTACAAAAAAAAAAAAAACTAACTTAAAGAGAAAAACTCAAAATTTCAAAAATTTAGCAGGGTACACAGGTTCAGAGTTTACACAGGTGCGGGTACGCTCTGTGCACAAAGTAAAAGTGCGTACAGGTACGCACTGTGATACACGTACAGACTGCGGACTTCGACTAAAGTAATGAAAAATAAAAAACAAACCTAAATCCACTAAGTCTACCCAAGTCCACACACAAAAAGCCAAAAACAGAAACAAAAAGGCAAGTTTCTCAAGTCAAAGAAAAACGAGGAAAACAATCAAGTCCCCAACGGAGTTGCCATTTTTTCACGCGGAATGAGTCGATCTTGCGGACAAGATAGACCTTCCTAGAATCTAATGAAGACCTAATGACAAACAAACCAACCAGACACTATCTTTCTCTAAATGCGCTTTATAAATAATGGCAAACAAATTTGTTTAAGGGCCTACCTCATGTCCAACGCAAGTTCGGAGATGCCTTCGCTCCTTTGATCCAAGTAAGTTCCTTTGTCGCAAACCTGCAAGAACAAACAAGGCAAACAATTAAATAGCACCTGAATATCCAATATTATAAAACATATTTAACATGAAAGTCAAGGAGTCCATGAAACAAATAGCATAAGATACTTGTTGAGAAAAATGAGCTTGATTGTATTAATTCAAAAGAAAAGAACCTTACAACCTTTGCCTTGGCGCTGTACAAGCTCCTTCCAGGGTCCAACTAGAAGTCTCCTCTACTTTGACAAGCTTCACTCACTCCCTAATGGGGCCAAGAAGGTATGTGATCTCTCCTCTTAAGCTCAAATAGGAAGTCTTGATTTCACTAGAATTTACCCTCAAAAGTTCAGCTTCTAACCTCCCTGGCCACTGACCCAATGCCTCAATTTATAGTGCAATGGAGATCAGTTACCAACTCCTCCTTCAAAGGGATAGAGTCCTCCTTCAAAGGGATAGCTCCTCTCAACAAGGGATTAATTCCTCCTATGATGGGATGCATGAACCACTTGGAGCGAACAATCCACGTAACAAATGCTTCTAGAAAAATATAGAATTAACCCAAGATGAGTTTTTTAAGATAAAAATTGCGCCTTTTGACTTTTATAGGGGTACGCACCCTCCCCTTTAACATACATAGCGTATAAGTACGCAGAAATACCTTGAACAAAAGGTGCGGGCCCGCAGGCAAAAGTAAGAGAAAGTACGGAACCAGAGTTATATTGCTTTTTTGATGTCTTTCTCTCTTTTCTCAAGCTTGTTTTGAAGAGCTGAGGTTTAAGACTTGCTTAGGAAGCTGGTATAGGTGATGATAGGCCTACACCGACTGCAAATAATCAAGGTGACGATATTTTTGTGTAACAGTAGGCAATTGGTTTGGCACTTCAAATTGAATGGGATGGAGAGATTAGACAGGTGAGGAGTTGAAGAGGGCAAGACAAGCCATGGATCCTCTTCAAACAACTTAAAACATCAAAAAACTAAAGCAAACCCTAGGTAGAGCACTGCAATTTCAATGGATTCTACCCTTTCCCTTGTTTGATTTAGTTAAGAAGAAGCAAGATAGATAATGGCATACATAACACATAAGTAAATTCACAATTACAGAAGAAAGCACTATACCAAAACAAAATGCCACATGAATCCCAAAGAGTGCTGCAAACCCTGGTCTCAATTCCTTAGCCAAAACTGCTGATATGAGTATACAATAAATGTCCTTGCTTTCTCAAAAGTCCAACCATACTAATGACTGAAAAATCAAAAAATATAGACAAACCATAACTCATCCTAGCCTCTAGGGATCAATCTCACAAGTTTAGGAGCTGTTCCAACTAATTCTAAACTGAGAACTAGAAATTAGGCAATGGAACAGCTTGCCTCTAGAAACTAGGGAGCTGATTCATTCAGTTTCAAACAACTTTTTGATAGATGAATCTACCTCCATAAGTGAAAATTTGACATATTTACATCATGATCCATCCATTTACATGAAATTACATCACAAGTTTGACATTAAGAAGGAGAAAAAGTCAAACTGTCAAAAGCTAGGCGAAAAACAGAGCATTCTTGGTCAAACTGAGCAAAATTTACCCAATGCGCTGCGCTGATGTCCCTATGCATAGCACCTGCTTACAACCACTTTTGGAGGCCTTCCCGGTGTCCAAATTTTCTCCAAGTGTGCTTGTTGGAAAGGTCTACCTGTCTAATTTTCAACCCAAGTGGACTTTTTGAATTTGGCCTCCATTTTCCCCTCTAAAATTAAGTTCTCCCAGCACTACTTCCTGTGTGTCAAAATAGGGGCAGTAAGGTCATTTTTTGAGTGTTTTTTGACCTTTTTGAGGGCTCAAAACCTGTCAAAATTTCTTGGCCATTGGTAGGAAAGCATATTTTTTCATGAAAAATCCAAAAATGTTTAGTTTTTGTCATTTGGAGGCTCCAATCAAAAGCGAGCGCCAGGTGGCGCGGCGCATAGGGCAGAAATTTCTGTGTTTTAGCCCAAAAATATCAAAAATGCAAAAAGTGTCCCAATTTTTTTGAAATTTGGGCTGAGTATTCTCCATCAAGAGCTGCGTTGGGCCAAGGAATCCTCAGCCAACATCTAAAGTCTATCGTGCTCCTTTCGCCTCCTTGATGCCCTCTTTAACTTTGCCTTCAAGCCCTTGATTCTTGCCTTGCAAACTTTGTTTCTCGCCTTGTAATGATAAGCCATATGCCTCAACAATGTCTTTTCCCTGTTGGCCTTCTCCAACAACCTTTCTAAGTGGATATTAACTCTTTCAAGCCATGATTCCCGATCGGCATTGATTTCTTGCTCAAGTGACATGAGCTCCACCTTCCTCCTTTTGGCGGCTTGGCGGTTCTCTCGTATGTTTTGCAACTCCATAATCGCTTGTTGATCCTCAAGCTGCTTGTTTCTTTGCTCTAGATACTTTATTATCCACTTAGCCCTTTCCAAATTGAGGGACAAAGCATTGATATCCGCCTGTTGCTCCTGGATGACCTCTTTGAGTTTTCAGCTTTGTGGGCCCAAATTAGTATCATCGTCCTCAATGAGAATGAAATCAGTCTCCTGCGCTCCTGAAGGCCTCTCATCCTGTAATGGCCTCTTGCCTTTGTCTTGAACCTATTGTGTTGATGAAGGAAGCGAGACCCCTTCCACCGCGGGTGGAGATAATACTCGCTTTGTTGCTGCAAACAACCGTCTAGTGCCCTTTTGATAAGGAATAAACACCGACATACTAGCGGTCTGTGCCTCATGACTCTCCTGCTGATATGAAGGTCCACCTGTCTCATGCAAAGTCTCTGGAGGTCCCTGAGGAGCTGTAAAAAAGTCATGAGAAATGAAGTCCTCCCATGTGATGCCCTGCAAACCGAGCTGATGCATGACCACGATTTTAATGAGAGCAAAATGATATATACTGTTGAAGTGCTGCTGAGGAGTCTTGTGTTGTACTAGAGTGGTCATCTTCTCAATATTTCGGCACATGAAATAGGGGATATTCATCATTCTCACCCTAGTAAAGTGCATCAGCAACCTGATATGATAGGCATAGAGGCGAGAAAACCAGCCCTCATAGCTGAAATATTTCATTATCAATTTCATCAAAGGAGCATAGGAATGTTTCAGGTACTGAAAAGGAAAAACTCTGTTGAGTTTTCTCAAATAACCAGGCTTGATGTATGGTTCATAATGTTGCCTGTCAATTTGCTACCTTTTTTTCCATTGCTCTCCAATATTAGGAATACCGGTTGCTAGAGAAATAGATTCTGGTGTTAAAGTGAATGTTACACCAGCTAAAGTGGCTTGAACATTATGTAAATGAAGCACAAACAACCGGGCCAACTCATGGTGAAACTGAACCCATCTCACAGAACTCATAGCAGGATTGGTGTTGGAAGCATGTGATGGTGAGAGGGCAGGCCTGTAGCTCAGCAAGAGTGGTAGGTTCCTCCCGTATATGTTTACCACCTTTATGAGGTCTCCTAGGTGCATGTACCTCTGTAGGAGAGTCACTGTGTGTCTCTTCATCATGGTCATATGAAGGATCAGACTCTATGCTTGCTAGTAAGTGAGTTTTCTTGATGAGAAGAAGGGGATTTATGGTGCTTTTTGATTTTCTGCCACCAAGGGAAAAGTATATGAGGGACTGTGGAGGGAGAGAGTATGAGGGATTTTGGGACTATTAGGGTAGGATTTTGTTTGGGAAACAGGGGATTAGGGAGTGATATGGGAGCTTTAGGGACAACAATTAGGGCTTTGGGATTTATAGCAAGGATTTATGAAAATGGGATTTGGGGATAGGGATGACTGAATATGGGTGTTAGGGAATGGGTGAATAAGCCAAGAAAATGAGTGAGGGAGTGAAAAAATGAAGAAGTGGAAGAATAAACTTAGCAGCAAAATGATAAGTTCAAACCCTAAGCAATAGTTTCTTGAGAGATGCAAGGAAGTAGGGTTTGATTTTTCTTTACACACCCACCATATATTGTATGAAAAACTCCTTCACTAGCAAAGAGGAGAGCTTAACTTAGTTTCTCGCTGAAGGTTTTGGGTGATTTTCGCGATTTGAGGAAGTTTTTGAGAGAAATGGGCTTGGCAGCTCTATGTGTCGTGCCTCAAACCCAACGTGCCGCGCCTCCTGAGTGCGTCGCGCCAGTTTAAATTTACATTGAGAATCGCGGCCCTATGCGCCGCACCGCTTGTGTGTGCCATGCCACTCACCTAGTGCGTCGTGCCTCCAATTTTGCACAGTTTCTCTCCAATTTCACTTGCTTTGCTCAAACATGGCCTTCCTTTGCTCACACTTTGTTCTTTGAATGCAAATGAGCTTTTGAATTGAGAAGAATGCTTTATACCCAAGAGCTTTTAATTTTTGTTTCATAAAACCCACTTTTACAATGTTTGCAATATGACTTTACTTTTCCACTCTATTTTTTGAGCTTTTCACTTTATTTGAACCTTTTGATGAATTGAATGACTTACTTTGTCTTGATTTTTGTTTGCTTTGCAGGGGGTAGAGCTACTGAGACTTGGGAAGGCGACCAAGGTTGCCTCTGAATTGATTTACATACAAGAGAACTGAAAATACATGAATTAATACAATAAAACCTAAAATACTCTATTTTTCCTCAAAACAGAGTTTTGAGGAAAAATACATCTTTGGGCAATTGATTATGAAATTTATTGGTACTGGAACCTCCTCATGTGCCTGCTGACTGTTATTGGACATTTTGAAACCCTTTTTGATGAAACCCTAGACCTAATGAAAGTGAAACCCTAAAAGAATGACTCTTGAAATTTTTAAAGACAAAAAGGTGACTGCATATGATTTTGATGAATAAAAATGGGACAGCAGGTAAAGGACATGAGGGAAAATGTACAACAAGCCACTACCGTAAGATGATCCATGCTCCTAATAGAATGCATCTGACTGAGCGGGACACCTAATATGCAATGCAACAAGAAGATTTGATCTTTGACGGAAGGATGAAGATACCAACACTAACATTGGCTCCAATGGGGATGGTAGCTCCTTGGAGGTGCCAAGAACCACAGATCTCTGGGAAAGCAAGTAGTGCCTTCATCCATTGGGCTATGGATTCAATAACTTCGACAAACCAAAACCAAACTTTTTGACTCAATTTCAGGACTGAAATGTGACTCAAAGCTGACTCAATTTCAAGACTGAAATCAACTGAAAGACCTGACTCTAACAAACCAAACCAAAACTGAAATCAAACCTCAGTTTTATAGCCTTCACCTCGGGCCCCAAACTGAAGAATGAAAACAGTACACACTTGCAATGGAATTTAAACAAATCGGTATGTACAATGATACATAGGACAGCAGAAAACACTTCACAAATAGTACCGTTTAAGTAACCGACCATTGACCGGCCCACCAAGATAGTTTTCGCCATTCATTTCTTGCAAAAGGAAAACATTTTGGCCCCGATATGCAGCAATCTTGTAAGGGCCTTTCCAAAGATTTTCAAACTTGCCATGTTTTCCTTTCTCTTCGTTCCTTGCATCCCATTTCAGCACTATGTCTTCTATTTGAAACATGTCCGCCTTTGCCTTTCGATCATATATTTTTTTTATTCTCTCTTGCAGCTTGAAAGTGTTATGAAATGCCTCCTCTCTAGTTTGTTGTAAATGGATCATTTGATTGATTCTCCACTACTAGTGATCATCTTTGCTACCTGCTTCTTGTAGGAGTTTGACCACCGGGACTACCAAAGAGGTTGGGATGATTGTGTCCACACCATACACAAGCTCAAAAGGAGACATGCCGATAGATTTCTTTTGACTTACTCTGTCTGCCCAAAGTGCATTGACCAACTTTTTGTGCCAACTTTTCTTGTTAGTTTCTAGCAGCTTTTTGATAATGTTGACCAAAGATTTATTTGAGGATTCCGCCAATCCATTGCCTTGTGGGTAATAGGCAGTCGAGTGCCCCAAATTGAAATGATATTTATGACAAAAGTCAATCATTCTTTTAGATTTAAAGGTTGCTACATTGTCAGTGATCAACTTATTTGGACAACCAAAATGAGACAAAATGTTGTTTTCAAGGAATGAAATAATTACCAAATCAGTGGCCTGCCTCGTGGGAATGGCCTCAATCCATTTGGTGAAATAATCCGTTGCTGCGAGGATCCAATTATGCTGCGCTAAAGAAGAAGGATAGATCTCACCAATGAAATCCAAACCCCACTGCTGAAATGGAGCACTTACTTCAATGGGCTTGAGTGGTAAAGGCTACAACTTCCTCTTACCTTGAAAAATCTGACATTCGTGGCAGCTTGCTACTATTTTGTACACATCAGAAAAAAGAGTTGGCCAGTAATATCCCACTCTCAAGATTTTATTCTCTATTGTCTTCCAGAAAAGATGGCCTTCGCAATCTCCCTTGTGAAAGTCTTCCATAACATGTTTTTCCTCTTCTTCAGCCAAACAATTGAGCAAGACACCACTGGGATCTTTCCAATAGAGTGCATTATTCATGATACAAAAAAATTTTGCAGCTTTCAATTTCAGTTTCCTACTTTTGTTTTTAGCCATTCAAGGTGGTGATGACAGATTTTGGAGTACATAAACGATGTCTGAATACCAAGGAGAAAGAAGAAAAATTTATGATACCTGAGCAGGCAGACTCTCTTCATCTTCCTCGGACATAGCAGCAATGAGATTAATGTCCAAGGCGTGCAAATTTGACTCAGCCATCAGTTTAGCTAGCCCCTATCCTTTGATGAGTTTTGTGGGTTTGATCTCCACATCACATTCCAACAAGGCAACAATCCATTTGCCTCTCCTTCCTTCTAGATATTTTTTCACTAAGACATCTTTAACAGTAGCATTAGGGACATAAGCAGGGATGTGAGAATGTAAAATATAAACCCGAAAGTATTTCAATGCTTTTACCAAATCAAGGGCCTATTTTTCAATAATATTATATTTTAATGTTGCATCCCTCATGGTTCTGTTGAAAAATGAAATTGGTTTCTCAAGTTGGTCTCTTTTCTGCATCAAGACCGCTGCCAAAGTATGATCCGAGGCAAATGAAAACAAGATAAAATCCTGAGTATAGTCCGAGCTGATCAAAACCAGAGTTCAAGAAAGAGCCAGTTTCACCAAATTGAAAGACTTAACTGCTTCCTTAGTCCATCTTACTACACTATCTTTTTTTAGCATGTTTGTGATTTCCCTTAAATGTTCTGCAAGATTGGGCACAAAGCGACGTAAGAAATTCATCTTACCATTGAATGATTGGATTTCTTTCTTACTTTGTGGAAAATCAATCTTTTGAATGGCTTCCACCCGAGTTGGATCGATGCGGATGCCCTCCTTTGATATAATATGACTGAGAAGCTTTCCTTCATCCATGGCAAACAGACTTTTCTTTGGATTGAGAGATATACCATACTTCCTACACCGCTGAAATACAATCTTCAGATGATAAAGGTGCTCTTCATCTGAATTAGAGAAAACTATCAAGTCATCATGATAAACAACTAGAAAGACATCTTTTTCATTAGAAAATGCGATATCCATCGCCCACTGAAAGGTTGCACCAGCGTTTTTCATTCCAAAAGGCATCTTTGCATAGTGAAAAGTTCCCCACGGAGTGGTGAACGTTGTTTTATCTCTATCATCCTCATGGACTAGAATTTGGTTATAACTGGAATACCCATCAAGTAGCAACATGTGGGATGCTCCAACTACTCTCTGAAGTATGTGATCCATCTTAGGCAATGGGTAGTTGTCTTTCAAAGATACTTTATTCAGATTTCTAAAATCAATACATAGCCGAATCTCACCTGTTTTTTTGCACACGGGCACCAGGTTTGAAATCCAATCTAAAAATCTTATGGGGACGATGATACTAGATTTGAACAACCGATTCACCTCCTTCTCAGTTGAGTGCAACAACTTCGGATTTATTCTTCTTAGCTTCTGACGAAAAGGCTTTTGATTTGGCTTGATCGGGATGATATGCTGAATTATGCTTGTGTTATATGCCTTCAAGTCTGAATAATCCCAAGAAAATACATCAGTAAAAGAAGATAACAAACTGATATACTTTACTTTTACCCAATGTTCACATCCTCAACTCCTTTCTCACTTGGCAGCAAGCTCGGTTTTCGAGCCACATCATCGTGATCGAACAACTCCTCTAAAGGTATTAGACCTTTAGGATTGATGTTGTCTTTTAGCTGCAAAACTTCCATCTGATTGACTTCTATATCCGCCTCACCATCATCATACTCCACATCAATAGAAGTCTCTTTGAATTTACCTTCATTTTGCAGAAATTCATCGATTTCTTCATCATCTTGAAACACTTGCCAATACCTTTGATTGTTGGGGACAGCTAGGCGATGTTTCACATGAATCTCAAACTTGTTGTTTAAATTCATCTGAATTTTCAAATTACTTGCTGTTGTTGCAAGTGAATCCGCAATGACATTCTGAACACGAGGGACACATGACAAAGTGTAATCTGAAAATACTTTCAAGATATCTAATACTGCATTGCAGTAGGCCTGCATTTGAGGATTCTTAGCTTGGTATTCCCCTTTCACTTGCTTGATAACTAACTCGGAGTCGACATACACTAAAATCCTTTTAGCATTCAATTTTCTAAGAATTTTTAAACCAACAATTAAAGCCTCATATTCAGCCTCATTATTTGAACAGTCAAAAGCTAGTTTATAAGAACAGACCCTTACATTGCTTAGCACTTTGTTTGGGGGCGAAAATAGGGCTGTGTATCCAAATTCCAATGCCAGCACCTTCCCTTCCTACCACACCATCAAAATCCATGCTCCACAGGCCTGCTTTGTCCTCTTCCAAATGCTGAAATTCTGTTTTTTCTGTTTCTCTTTCTTGCTGTCCATTAATAAGTTGCTGATGTTTGAAGGTTTATTGCTCAGCGGTACTATCAAGTCTTTGTCTTTCTTGCTTTAAGACCTCTTTGAAATTTTTAGTGATCTCAGGAATGTCAACTACTTGGCTATTTACATCAGTTAAGCTATCTGAATACAAAACAAATGATTCTAAATCAGTATGTACATAGTTGATTGGATGATTTACCGGTTTCTCCTTGCTAGTGATCATGTACTTCATCTTTTGTTCCTGGTATAATTTCCTCATTTGACCGAACACGGGAATACTAGCATAGGAAAAATCAAGCTGCATTGTCCCTTTAATCTTTGCTCCCCAAGATCTGAAAAGAAGCATGCCAAATCTAGGAGGTATATCTGCCACAACCACATCCATCAAAACATTTTTAGTCGGAACCTAATCCAAACTGACCACCAAATCCTTGATAATACCAATGCACCTTACTATACCGGAATTAAAAGAGCAAAGGTCATAATACTTTCTAGTGATATCCAATCCCAATTTCTCCATGATGGCCTTAGGTATGAGATTATGAGAGACTCTGGAATCAAACATAGCATTGTGTAACACATAGTCATGCACCCTGAGACTGATGTAAAAAGGAGCTACATCACTATCTTAAGACTAACCTTGCAATGTTGGACCAAAAATCAATTCAGGTCTATCATCTTCCACGTTCACCATATCAGATGATGGATCTAAATTCAAAATCTTAGACACCTGACCTTTGTAGCCGCTGTTCTTCATCAACTCAGTCAAAGGAATAGATACTTTTAACTTAGCAATTTCATTTTCTAAGTTAAAAATTGAAATTTTCTCTACCTCTTTCATTGAAACATCTTTCTTTTTAGTTTTCTCCTTTGACACACTTGGCTGGTTGGATATTTCATTTGCTGATGGCGTTTTGCTGATGGTAGGATCAGGTGTCTCTTTTCCCTTTTTCTACACAATGGGAGGATCATTCTTTGGCATTGTTGCCTCCTTCCTCTTCTGAATTGGATTTATGGGCACATCTCTACATCAGAGTGAATATTGTCGCTACTGGGCCGACAAAGCATTCATGCATCCGCTTTGGTACTCATCAGACTCTTCTTCAAGAGCTGTCTCATTTGCCAAAATGAAATTTTCATCCCTTTGTACAGCTGAATTCTCGGAATACTCCTCATCTTCAGTAATAAAAATTGGCAGATGATCGGGTGTAAAGAAATGATTTTCTTATCCAATTACATTCTCCTCTTCATCTGATTCTGGACCATGTACAAAATTCTGCTGCAAGGGTGTCTTCACCTACTGCTACGCCGTTTGGTCTTGTGCTCGCTGCTCTCTTTGTTTGATTCTAAATTGTGGTTGCTACTGACCATGGAAGCTTGGGTTTCTGACTTGTGGTTCAGGCTTGTCAATTGTCAATCTGTCAAACATCTTCTCCATCTTCCAAAGCACTTGTTCTAAAGTGGAAACCTCTTCCTTTATTGCTCTAGCCCTCTTGGAAAGTAGATTTACTTCAACGCTGACTACAATCTTCTGCATGTCTTCCAAAGTGGTCGGATCTCTTTCCTTAATTGATAGGCCATATCAAGATCAAAACCATCCGGAAACTTTATCAAAGCCAGCCCCATAGGTGGCTTTATATGATCAGGAATTACATTATAAACATAGTTGAATCTAATACAGTAATCTTGGACAGGCTCACCAACATTCCTCTTGATGTTCTCATATTCGAAAAGGATCTGAAGGGGATTTTTCTTCACTTTCCATCAATCCAAGAATTGTCTCTGCAGATTAGCCAATGTGGTGATACTTGCAGCCGGCAAAGCTCTGAACCATTTCCTCACTTCACCACCAAAGGTTTGTATAAACAGTCTCATTGTCACATTTTCTGCATCAATCTCATGAAGGTTGAAGAAGTCTGTCATCCTATCCACATGTTGCTGAGCCGTAACACTGTGAGGAGTGCCATCAAAAAATGGAATTTTGCTTTGATAATCGGCGAGCATATCATCTAAATTTTGAGGTAGCACAAGGGGTGCAAACCAAGCAACCATTGTTCTTGGTGGATTTGTAATCGTTCTCAGGGATGTTGGGGGAGCGGGTGTAGCTGATGTATGGGGTGTATGAGGTGTGTGAGGAGGCGAAGAAATTTTGGATGTTTGAGGAGTAGAGGGTGTGGACGGAGGTGACACCACTAAAGATTTTTGATCGGAAATAGAAGGCTGCAAGGGAATGGTGGGAATGAAGGGAGTTTCAGTGGGAATCCCGGAGCTAGATACTATTGCAGATGACCCAAGGGTTGGAGATCCAGTCTCTAAGAAATCAGCGATGTTCGAAGCCACGATTGAAGTTTGGAGCTGTTTCAAGATATAATCATCAATTGATTTATTGGCCTTTTTAGTTTCAAGATCTTTGACAAACTATGGATTTAGGACAGTAGAACCAACAACACTTTCGGATTTCGTCTCAAATAGTGACAGATCGAACTGTTCGTCAAACTCAAGATCTTCAAGATACTCAAAAACCACAAGGCATGAACGAGATTTGAACACGGGAATTACAAAAATTTCTTGACGTAGGATTCTGGGAATAAGATTGGGATTTTCGTACACAGGAGTGGGATCAGGATCTGGATTTGCTCTAGTATATCTTCTAGAAGCCAGTGTGTTACTATTTCCAAGAAATCAAATGAACATTAGCGACTTGTTCAGCCTATCAAATCCTAAACTTATCATCCAAAAGCTTAGAATTATCAGATGTACTAGGGCATTTTGCAGGTTAGATATTCCATTTATAAGACTAGACTGAAGATTGACTGAAGTAGCTTTTATCTACTTGTGCTAATGCAAAGCAAAAGCGTTTTGAAGGCTACCTGGCTAATATTCAGACTCCGTCTGTAGTTTATAGAACGCAGAACACTAACAAACAAACAATTTCTTCCCCAGTATGGTCACCACTATGTTAGAGCCTAAATCTACCTCAGGCTGAGAAAGGTAGGATTTAGGACAACATCAAACCACACTTAACCTGGTAGCTAGCCCTACCAGGTTGGGAGAGGGCTCTCTCCTGGTCAATCTCAGCAAGATATGATAAATGAGGGCTTAAGATGACTAATATGCTGACTGATTTTAGGCTAGGTATGTGTGTAAATGAGTTTGATTGAATAAAATGATGTTTTTGTTGGTTCCAATGGAAAGGCAATTTTTGGGTGCGGGGAATGAGGCTTAGTTTTGCAGAGATCTCAATGGGGCAAGGTAGGCAACTGGTTTGGCACTTCAAATTGAATGGGATGGAGAGATTAGATAGGTGAGGAGCTGAAGAGGGAAAGACAGGCCATGGATCCTCTTCAAACAGCTGAAGACATCCAAAAACTAAAGAAAACCCCAGGTAAAGCACTGCAATTTCAATGGATTCTACCCTTTTCCTTGTTTGATTTAGTTAAGAAGAAGCAAGATAGATAATGGAATACATAACACATAAGTAAATTCAAAATTACAGAAGATCACTGTACCAAAACAAAATGCCACATGAATCCCAAAGAGTGCTACAAACCCTGGTCTCAATTCCTTAGCCAAAACTGCTGATATGAGTATACACTAAAGCTCCTTGCTTTCTCAAAAGTCCAACCATGCTAATGACTAAAAAATCACAAAATATAGACAAAATAATAACTCATCCTAGCCTCTAGGGGTTGAGCTCACAAGTTTAGGAGCTGTTCCAACTAATTCTAAACTGAGAACTAGAAATTAGGCAGTGGAACAGCTTGCCTCTAGAAACTAGGGAACTGATTCATTCAGTTTCAAACAACTTTTTGATAGATGAATCTACCTCCATAAGTGAAAATTTGACATATTTACATCATGATCCATCCATTTACATGAAATTACATCACAAGTTTGACATTAAGAAGGCGAAAAAGTCAAACTGTCAAAATCTAGGCGAAAAACAGAGCATTCTTGGTCAAACTGAGCAAAATTTACCCAATGCGTCGCCCTGATGTCCCTATGCATAGCGCTTGTTTGCAACCACTTTTACAAAAACCCACTTTTACAATGTTTTCAATATGACTTTACTTTTCCACTCTGTTTTTTTAGCTTTTCAATTTATTTGAACGTTTTGATGAATTGAATGACTTAATTTGTCTTGATTTTTGTTTGCTTTGCAGGGGATGGAGCTACTGAGGCTTGGGAAGAGACTAGGGTTGCCTCTGAACTAATTTACATACAAGAGAACTGAAAATACATGAATTAATATGATAAAACCTAAAATACTCTATTTTTCCTCAAAACAGAGTTTTGAGGAAAAATACATCTCTGAGCAATTGATTATGAAATTTATTGGTACTGGAACCTCCTCATGTGCCTGCTGACTATTATTGGACATTTTGAAACCCTTTTTGATGAAACCCTATACCTAATGAAAGTGAAACCCTAAAAGAATGACTCTTGAAATTTTTAAAGACAAAAAGGTGACTGCATATGATTTTGATGAATAAAAATGGGTCAGCAGGTAAAGGACATGAGGGAAAATGTACAATAAGCCACTACCGTCAGATGATCCATGCTACTAATGGAATGCAACTGACTGAGAGGGACACCTAATATGCAATGCAACAAGAGGATTTGATCTCTGACGGAGGGATGAAGATACCGACACTAACACCATCTAGAGACCAAAACTAGGATATGGATCTTCTTGAGATATTGACAATTTATCTATTCCAATACAAGATTGTGCAAGATCTGTACCGACAGAAGAAAACTGAGCTTTGACTGAAGAATTGTGATGATGATTGGTCAAGGACTCAAATGAATTGGTAGACACGGGAGGAATTCCAAAAGGATTACTTAATCCAAAGCTCAAACCTTCATAAGGCCAAATGGTTAATGGACTAGACTCTCCACCTTGGGAGGAAGCAAGATGTAGATTAATGTCATTCAAAGCATCAGATGACTTCACTTTTGAAGTCGGGGAAGGGTTGGAGTTAAAACTATCCAACAAAATATCCAAGAACTCGACCCGATAAACTTAACTAAGAACTTCATTAATCCAAGTGATATAGAGAGAAGCAGATGGAGTGTTCTCCACACTTGCTATATGCATGTCCCCGACTGCAAAATCTCCCGTCACCCATGGAGGATGGTAAGCATGAGCAAGCAAGCATACTTCCGTTCAACCATTCAACCATTTTGCTAAAGACCACTATTTCCTTGTGGCAGCTAGGGTTTTGGTGGTTGAATATGTTTAAATATGTTTATATCCCTCTTACAAATAGAATTATTTCTCTTGTGGTAAAATTGATTGCATTATTCTTACTAAAATTACATCTAGTTTAGAAAATTTATAATTTATATATTTGAGATATAGCATGGAATATAAATGGATTGGAGTTAAGTACGATAACAACTTCGTGGCTTCAAATTTCTAGTTTAACTTTTTTTAGAATTCTAATAGTTTATTGTGTATTTACTGCAAATGGTTGATTCTAGTGAACAAAGATACATGAAATACAATATGGATTAACCCCCGTTATATATCAAAATTCAAAGAAAAGTATGTTTCATATTATGATTGATTATTGCATTCAACTCTCTAGTTTAACTTATAATGATTCTAATATTTATTATGTATATTATTATTATTATTATTTAATAAATTTAATATGATTTATAATGATACTATTAATAATGATTAATTAGTAGTATTTGATTTAGTTTTTTTTAATATAGTGAAAAATATTATAATTCATTATTGAATTTGTACTTCGATAATTATTACCAGTTATTATTTCTTAATGTAAATTGACTTAACACTCATATTTAAGGTAAACAATGTCGGAATTATCTTGATGGTGGTTTGTAAGAGGGCAAGCTTTCATTCATACCAAATGCCTCTAGGTCTGTTACACAGTATTTTGTCACGCCTCCTACACTTCCCTATGACATACCCTGAAGTGCCCGAAACATGATCATTATACAAGATACTCATCAATGTATACAGCTTAGATCCCTCCTTTAACTTTGCTTGGAAAATATTTGGAGCTTTCCCTGAAGAAATGGCTCATGAAACCATAACATGAAGATCATCATCCTTATGAAGCTCAAGACCGTGATGATCGCCTATTCCACCTTGTTAAGTTAGTGATGACATCGCTCTGTTCTCTCTCATACCCATGATAGTCTCTAAAAGGAAGTTTTCCCAAAGAGGATGAGAATCTTCGTGATATAGAAGCTTCTAGAGCGGCAAGTTGGCGATGGTTTCGCATAGATGGTTTTTAGGTTATATTAGCGATGATCGCTACATTACTTCTGACAGGTGTGATGATTGCAAAAAACTTGGAAATTTAGGGTTTTCTCTTTGATTTGGTGTTTTAGTTGTCTTCTCCTTGTGATTTACCAGTGTGTTTCTCATTGACTCTCTTAGTGTCTACTTACAATTGCCTTTTGACTTGGCATGAGTGTTCTTGAATTTTGATTAGCCTTTTAGGGTTCTAGGTCTTCTAGGTCAACCTTAATACACTCATTAGTCTTTAGATTAGACATTGATTGCTTACATTAAAAAGTCTTTGTGTCTTCAGATGTGCTTGCAGATTATGTTTGGCTCTTGTGGCTTAAGTTGTTTTCATTAGAGTATATAGTGAAAGTTGCTTAAGCTTCACTTGGCGAATGATAGATTACAATTCAATCGTCTCATTGGAATCAAAAGAAAGTGTTTTCTTTGAAGTTTTTATGTTTCAAACCGAAAGTGAAAGTGTTATTCTTTTCCTAGTTTTCGGAAGATTTTGTGTTGCATTTGAATCATTGATGTGAAAGTGATTTTCATACTTCTTGGTTTTCTTGCATGCTCTTTCCCTTTGCACTATATTATGTTTGTTTCATTTTGAAAAAGAGAAAAATCATCATTACATCTTAAGGAAATTTTTCTTTAAGATTTGTTTTGGCATTGCATTTTCTTATCATGTGAAAGATTAGATTACATATTTTGCATTTAGCATTTGAAGATGGTCATATATGCATATTGAATTTGGTTTGATGCATGATTTGAATGATTTTTTTCCCTACATAGCTAGCGTTAATCGAATTGAAATATTTCATTTCATCATCTCGTTTGCATTTTAGGAAAAAGAAACATCATTAAGGCCTTGTAATTGAGACATAATTACAAGATTAACTTTAAAATCTATCAATTAACCTAAGGAGAATTTGAAACATTAATGATCATGTCTAGTGGTCTAGGTTAGAGACGTGTTCCAACATCTTTAACCCTAGCAGATGTCGTTAGCTTCGACATTAGACATCGCTAGCACGGACTTGTGCTCCCCATATCGTCGTGTATATAAAGGGAGACCCCTCTAGGTTGCAATCCTTTATCCATAGGAATGTGTGTCTGTCGCCCTGTAAACGTGATACAATGAACACAACATTTGGGGAGATTACCTGCACACACGTCAAGTCCTTGGTCAATATATTGGCTGAGGTGTATATTGCAGTTCACGGTTACTTGGTACACCTTTTACCTAGATTCACCTAAGCAGTCATTTGTTCTTTTATGACTCTTTAAATTTGAAGAGATCATCGAGCAACTTGTCCTTTCATGCTCACAAAACTATTGAAAGCGACTAGAGTCATATTTTCGCCCTTTTCTCGACTCTGAAAAAAGAAAAGGCAATGTTTTTATTTCTAAAATATAACTGCCCATAGTAAACATGTCATCCCAAGCAGTTTCTTCTTAGACCAAATTGAGTAATTCCCTGTTAATGTTAAGACTGTTAAAACCTTAATAAAATTGTTTCCTTTCCTTTTTGTTGTTGAGGGGAAGCCATCGTGGTTGAACCATCAAGTCCATCTCATAGTTCCCCTTCATTGTCTGATACTGAAGGGTCCTCCCAAGGAGTTCATCCAGAACTTCCTCAGTCGCTTGAGGATCAAGGTGTTGAACTTGGAATTGTTCTAAGTATCCAACCTTTGTCTTCTTGCTTGCCTCCATCAGATTCCTGGTCACCACAAGAATCTAATCCAGAATCCTCTGATCATCCTATCCAACCACCCGAGAGTCTGCAGACTCCATAAATTTCGCAAAGACTGGTTGTTTATCCACCGAACCCATTGTTCGATCCTATTGTGATATCGCCCAGCGTCCGTACAGTCTATACAATCGGCATAGTGTTCCTTTGGAGTTATCTCCTTGTACATCTCAGGTTCCTTGTCACCAGTGGTCTCCACCTATGGAGTCAGAAGGCGAGATCCCAATCTCCTCTCAGGGTCATTCGAAAGTTTCCGCTACCCACACTCCTCACGTAGGTGATGAGGAGGGATATGAGTTCCCTCGAGAAGGCTTCCCGTTTATGGGAAGAGTCCATCTCTTTCTTATCTTGAGTTTAGTAAGCCCATATTGCCACATGGTTATACCTCTCTAGCTTAGTTGATTTCAGGCACTCCTATTGCCTCATCATTGTATCAAAACCCAATCTGGTCTTCCGGCGTTATGCCTACATCAAGTCTGTTCATTGAGAACACGACCTCTCGACCGATTGTGCAAACTGTAGTCACTTCAGTTTCGGTTCAACCTACCATTCTGCCTCAACCTATTTCGTTGTTTCGACTGACTCTTCCAGTTCAACTGATGGTCTCCGGTTAGGTTTTGGTACATTCTTCTATCCCTCTAGCGAGTGGATAGACTGTGCACCTTTTGGGGGGCAAGATCTAAATATCCCCATGATGTCTGGCAAAACCAGTGTGAGTGGATTACAAACTCACATGGTTGGAATCAGTCAACCCTTTTACGATGAAATTCCTAACACTGCTGGTCAATTTGGGTCAGGTAACGTCAAATACCAGTAGCCATATATGGTTCAGGTTCAATTCCGATCGGCTTATGTCCCATATGGTTCACAAGCTATGGTAAATTTGCCTTACATTCCTCAAGCTGGGCCTTATGTTTAGCCTAGCAAATCCACTGTGCCTGGTGGATATGGCCAAATCTAATTTGAGAACTATCAATACCCTTAGGGTATCACCCCAAGAGCTATCCAGATACCCTTGCAACAACAAGGACATCCTTCACAATAGCAAGGGAAACCTTCACAGTAGCAAGCGCAATGTTTGTAGCAGCAAGGGAAAGCATTGTAGCAGCAAGGACAACTGCTACAAATACAAGGGAAACCTTTGCAATAGTCCCAGCAACCTTTGCAGCCATAGATATAGTTTATTTAGCAGGCTTCCCAACCTTTGTCGTCGTAGGGCCAAAATCCTTACGTCCAAGGTCAGTAGGTTCAACAGCCTTATAACCGTATGCCACGTACAATGGTCATCAGTGTCCTATGGTAGGGCAGTATTAAACCTACCTAGGACCGAATCCTCCTTATGGGCAAGCTAACCCTCAGTGGGGACAACATCAGATTCCATGTAGACAAAATCCGCCACTATGGGGGTAAAATCCTTACCAAGAAGGATGGAATCCATAGTTTGGGTATCCTCAAATGCCCTATATCCCATTCAACACGCAATTGCCTTTCTTGGATATGTTGGAGCTGCCTGATGTTTCAAGGCTCATGAATGATCCCATTCTTCATTCGCCGATTGGCCTCCAGTTCCATCAAATATTCTGAGCGATTGCTCCAAATTTGAGGGAAAAAAGAAGGAGGATCCGCAAGCCCATGTGATGACATATCACCTCTAGTGCTCCTCTAATTCGTACGTCGATGATTCTATCCGTCTTCGACTTTTCCAAAGGACTCTCATAGGTGCTACCACCAATTGGTACATCAAATTGCCTCGAGGTACCTACGGTGACTACAACTCTCTCGCTATGGCTTTTCTCACTAATTTCCAGCTGTTAGTTCGCTATGATATTGGCACACATTTGCTTACGTCACTAAAGCAAAACATCGCGACCCACATCTTTGATCATATCTATGAATGGAGATGTCAGCGTTGCCTCATCAAGTTTGAGATTGCTGATGAGTTGTTGACAGAATGGTTCACAAAATCATTCGTTAGTAAAATTGCTAAGGACATAGCCATGGGTGGATGTGTTACCAAAGAGCAAGCTATCGCCCGTGCTCAGTATTTAGACCTAGTCTATTCACAATCTGGCACAATGTATGAGATGTTACCTAATGCTCCAAGAACATCATTGGATCTCATAGCATCGAAGTCTCCAGATACACCAACTATTGACGGTGTTATTGGTTATGTGTCTCGGACTCCTGCGAAAGCTTCATCGAACCAAAAATCGGTCTGGAACACTGGTTCCAATAATCCCTTTAAGAATTCATCCTATCCTAGTAAAGCCTATGAGGTTCATGATGTCTAGTCTACTGCAACAGATAAATCCTCTAAAGGTAAAGAGAAAGGCAAAGGTAAGGCCAAAGTTGATGCCCCAAAATAGGACCCTCTTAAATCTTCTGTTGACGATGCTTCTCATATAAAGCCGAAATATCCTTGCCTCATCTGTGAGGAGGATCATTACACTAAAGATTGTCCCTGATGATCTGAAGTTAGTTGCTTGCTAAAAGGGACCCCGACTGTCTTAAAAGAACACTTTCCAGCATAACAGATCCAATTGGCAGACCAACCTTAGTCTTCTGCTTCCTCAGGTTCGCAAGTGTTCATGATGCAAGGTTCGTCACCTATCTCAATCGCTACTTGAACCAAGGACTATCAAGCTACATCTAAATAGACCACGAAGAAAGAAGCCCATGATGCTCCTTCTACTTCTACTCCGTCCTCTTCTAGTCCACTTCATATTGAGTGCCCTAACAGTGAGTCCATCATCTGACCACCCCCTAAAGGTTTTCTTTGGAAGTCGTCTTTCAATTTGAATGCCAAATTTGCGCAACATTACAATGTTGTTGAGGATTTACCTCAGACGCCTTCGGTGATGTATGCCTTGGAAGTTCTTCAATCCTGTCCAATGCAGTGGAAGTCATTATTGTTTGCTATAGGTGTGATTGATCCTTCTGATTTGAGTTCGATTACTTTGGATCTAGAGAATCATGTACCTCATCTTCCTCATCATATCGCATTTATGATCCAGGTCCTTATCAAAGGAAATACGATTCATCGAACATTTATTGATGAAGATGCCTCGACCTGCCTCATGTCAATTTCATGTTGGAAAGCCATTGGCTCTCCTCCTCTTAACCAATCTTCGAACACCTTGGAGGCTTTTGATGGCAGATGTTCGTGACCATACGGTATTCTCACAAACTTACCAATTACGTTAGAATTAAAGACTCTTGAATTAGAAGTAGAAGTTATATATGCCAATCTTAACTACAACCTTCTTCTCGGCAAAGCTAGACTCACACAATGTTTTGTGTGGTGTCTTCTTTGTTCCGCGTACTTCGTTTTCCTCATGAAGGAAAAATAGTCACGGTTGATCAACTATCTTTATTTTCTTATGGTTCGTCCAACGGTAACGTTCGTTATGTGGGAAATATTGAGATTCCTTACGAAACTGTGGGCGTAGGTCTCTTCAAAGACTCTGCTTTAATGGGTACTTTTACTTTCCCACCTCCACATGTTCATTCAGTCAATATGATCTCGGATTCCACGGATCCTTGGATAATCTCTTCCGAAGATCAAATTGACTCATTTGGTGATGCTATGTCGTTAATTCCATTAGAGATAAATTATCATGATTTTTTTTTAGCTTTGATGGTTGCTTTAGAAAGTCATACTGTCTTCAGTATGAACCTGGACACTTATGTGCCATCCCCTTGGCTTGGTTCTTGGGATTCTCCAGATCCCTTGAACGAGACGTTCCCCATTGACGAGAGTATTGTGTAGGTCATGTCTCTAGAATAAGTTCCATGGAACGGTCTACATCATCATTCTTCCTTTCTCCCTCACCTCAATGAGATGCCTTCATGTCCTGAAGCGTTTTTTTCTCATCCTTTTATGCCTCCGTTTCAAACACCTATTTGGGTACATGAAATTTTCTCAGAGGGTAATATGGGAAACATCACTTTTATGATGCCTATTGACATTTCCATTAAACCAGGAATTGTCGAGAACATCCATATAGGGGTTCCTTGTTCTCCGGATGAGACCAAGATCTATACTCAGCTTTTAAAAGAATTCTGAGGTGTTTTTGCTTGGTCATATGAGGAGATGCCTGGTATTGATCCATCCATAGTGGTGCATTAGATCTCAACATACCCTGGTGCTAAGCCTATTCGACAACGGCTTCGCCTTGTGCACCCTCAAAAGGCTGCTGTTGTCAAAGCAAAAGTAGAAAAACTTTTGAAAGCAGGTTTCATTTATCTTATTCCATTGACGGATTGGATATCCAATATCGTCCCTGTTGCCAAAAAGTACGGCACAATACGTGTTTGTGTTGATTACCGCGATATCACTTGTGCGTGTCCTAAAGACAATTATGCTACTCCCTTTATCGACCAGATCATCGATGAATGCATAGGGAGTGAGATTTTTTCTTTCATGGATGGCTTTTCTGGCTATAACCAGATTAACATTTCACCCGCCGATCAACACAAACTAGCCTTTATCTGTCCTTGCAGTACCTTCGCTTACAAAAAGCTTCCTTTCGGTATGAAGAATGTTGGTGCCAATTTTCAATGAGCAATGTCCTATGCGTTCCTTGACATTCAACATATTGTTCGTCCATACCTCGATGAGTTTCCTGCTCATTCAGCTAAACGTCATGACCATCCAGATCTCTTGAGAGCTATCCTTTTACGATGTCGGCATTATAATATCCATCTCAATCCACACAAGTGTGTGTTTTGCGTTGATTCCAGCCAACACTTAGGTTTTGTCGTGTCTCGTGAAGGGATCAGGATTGATCCCTTGAAAGTTGAGGCCATAGTCAATCTACCCCCTCCTTCATCACTGCTACAATTGTAGAGCTTGCAGGGAAAAGTTAATTTCCTCCGTTGATTTGTCCTGAATTATTCTGAACTTGCCAAAGGTTATACTTGCTTACTTAAGAAGGGGATCCCTTTTATTTGGGATGAATTTGCTCAAGAATCCTTCAATGCTTTAAATCAAGCCCTAATTAGTGCTCCTTTACACCATCCACCCCATTATCGAAGCGATTATTTCTTGTATTTGGTTGCAACTAATAACACCATTGTTATGGTATTAGTTCAAGACGACCATGAAGGCAACGAGCACGTGGTTTATTATATGAGACATAATCTTCTTGATACTGAGTCCCACTATGCTCATGTTGAGAAGCTTGCTTTGGTGACGGTTCATGTCGTCCAAAGGTTTCGACACTATTTCCTTTTAAGGAAACCCACTTTAATTTCTGATTGCAATCCCATGACATATATACTAACTCGTCAGTTGCTGGGGGGTAAATACTCCAAATGGATCATTATCCTTCAGGAGTTTGATTTGGAATCCACTACTACCAAATCAAAGAAATCACTCCTCTTTGTTGAGTTAATATGTGCTTTTCTGTCTGCAAGCACCCCAAATGATTTTACTAAGCAGATACTTGATGAAACAATGTTTTTGATTAGTGCTCTTGACCCCTGGTATGGAGACATTATTGTTTATCTCCAAACCCAAACCTTCTGATCTGAGTTGTCCCGATCGGACCAACGCCGGATCCAGCATTAGTCCCAACCCTATCAGATCCTCGGTGATACCTTATATCGAGTCAGTATGGAATCTGTCCTTTGCAGATATCTCACCCTTGAAGAAGTTGAACATGTCCTAAATGATTTAGACTCTAGTGCATGTGGTGGTCATATGTTTGGATATGCCACTGCTCAGAAGATCCTTCGCGCTGGTTATTTCTGGCATTCTATCTTCAAATATTGCATTCTAGCTGTCCAAAAATGACATGAATGCCAAATTTTCAATGGTAAACAATGTGCCCCACCCATACCCCTACACCCAGTAATTACCATTGGCCCATTTCCCAAATGGGGCATTGATTTCATGACATGTAACCCTTTCTCAGCCCGAGGGCATGGTTATATCATCATGGTCGTCGACTATTTTATGAAATGGGCCAAGGTGATGCCTACATAAAATGCTGACGGTATTACTTCTGCGTAGTTCCTTTTTAACCATGTTACAGCACGTTTCGGTGTCCCTCAAGCTATTGTGACTGACCATGGATCACATTTTCGTTAGCACATGATGATAGAGTTAATTACTTAGTTGGGCCTTCAACATGATAGCTCGACTCCATATTATCCACAGGCCAATGGCCAAGTTGAAGCAGTCAATAAGTTTTTGATTACTATGTTTTAGCGTACCACTGGGAAGCACAGAAAATATTGGCATTTAATGTTTTTCTCAACTCTTTGGGCTTACTGAACCTCTACTAAGATGGCCACTGGATTCACTTTGTTCCAGCTCGTGTACGATTTAGAGGCAACTCTTCCAATTGAATGTGAAATCCCTTCGCTTAAGCTAGCTATCAAACTTCTTCTGAATACCTTGACTGAAGAGGAGCGGCTACTATATTTTTAGAGTCTCAACGAGACTCGTCATGTCACTACGATGGTCATCAAAGCTCAAAATAAAAGAGTCAAATCTCATTTTGATCAAACCATTTATGCTCGTACTTTTGCTGAAGGCGACTTGGTCCTTCTTTATCATCAAGCCAACGATAAGTTGGGGGCAGGCAAGTTCGAACCTATGTGGCATGGGCCCTACATTGTCAAACATGTCTTACAAAAAGGTGCCTATGAGCTATGTGATTATGAGGGAAATGCATTGTCACAGCCCCGTAATGGGTTGTATCTCAAAAAGTATTATGCGTGAAATTTGTATGATAACTTTTGTACATTAGTGTGTTAATTCATTAGTGTGCATTTTGATTTTTTGGTGTGTTTGTTTGCTTTGTAGACATATGTTTTTTTTGCTTACCTTGTGTTCCACTTGGTTTGCAGATGTCATCAGGTCATTACATTGGTTCTGTTGATGGTGCTTGTCGTAGTACACTGAACCTCTCTTCCACAGCATGGGTACTCTGTGACCATAATGGCAAGCTAATTAACTTACAAGTTATCTGCCTTGGTCAAACAACCAATAATATCGCAGAGTATAGTGCAGTTATTAAACTCTTGTCAAAAGGAGTTGCTCTTGACATTAGGGATTTAGTTGTTAAGTTGGATTCATAGCTCATTGTGTTACAATTGCAAAATCATTATTCAATAAGAAATCCAAAAATATTGTGTATGTATCTACGTGTTAGATTGTTGGAGAGAAATTTTGATTACATTACATATCAACATATTCCACGTAATTTAAATACATTAATTGATGGATTAGAAAATTCTGTTCTTGATAAAAATTTGTGTCATTTGTAAAATTGAATCATGTTATGATCACATAAGTAGAAATAAAGCACACACACACACACATATATATCGCGTCTGTCGGAGTTTTTACATCAAAATGTCAAAAAATAGAATGTTCTGAGACACTTGGCTTTCAAAGCCTACAAAATGTGTAAAAGACTAAAAAGAACTATCAAACTACACGTTGCTCATGGTAGCACACGACTACTCTGATCACTCGGCCTAACAGCCGACGTAGTCTCGCAGAGACTCCAACTGTATGTCTCCACCAACGCAGTGGAACATCATCGATGTTGGCATAATTTGGAACCCCTTGAGTGATTTCCTTGAGATTGTGCTCCATCTTGACTAAGGGGTCAACCCCTTCCTCGTAGTTTGTAGCCACTATCAGATGGGAAGCTCGCCGTGCTATTGGCAACATGTTTGGTGGTCTCTCTGGTACCAAATCTGCACATTTATCATAAGTTGAGTCTTATATTACATTCTCATATAAATCATAATAACTTGAAAAAATTCAAAAAACAAGTTTTTACCTGTGTCGGTCCACTGTTCACCTAGTGGCAAAGGTAGATCTAGATCCCCTCTAAAATCCGTGTCAGCATAAGCATAGTCATCCACCATAAGTAATTGGCATTCAAGCCAAGAAAATAACTCTGGTGGGTAGTGCATATGTTGGCCCGTGTCTCCTCGAGACATGCGCTGACTCCATCTCACGAGCCTTGGATCTCGGGAGGCAGGATGTGGTACTTCTGCCCATTGATACCAGAAGAGCGGTATTCGCTCCAAGAAGAAGGTCACTAGTATGGAACCAAACCCAAATTGCTTCAAGTGTTCGTGCTTACCCTTGGTCACTTGGCGCTTCCTGTTCGCCAAAAGACCTCCACACCAATTGAATATGGTGGGGGTCAAACAAGCAATAGTGTACTGAAACTGAGACTTGGAAGCCTCATGAAGAGCTTGTGTGCTAGATACACGTGCCATGGTGAACAATATTATTCTCAGAACAAGGTTATTGGTGATTGTTGTAATCTTCACCTTACCTCTGTTGGTTATCTCGACTCCAGGACAGTATCTATGGACTAGACTCTTGGTACTCTCACCTCTTTGGTGAGATCCAAAGAGTTGAATGACTTCTCCTCGATAGGATAATCCCATGATGAAATAGATGTCCATTTCCTCCAATTCCAGTTCCTGCCCTTTATTGATGAAGATCTCTTGATCTACATACCAAACACTAATCAGATAACGTAGTAACTCCATCTGTGCCCTCAACCCTATAGTCCGAAAGAATTTTAGTAGGCCACAATCCCTCAAAGAATTTATGCATGTTGGATCTTGAGATACTTGGTGATCCTAGACCTCATGGCCTCTTTCTTTCCACTCTAGGACCATATTTCTCCTGCAAACAACATTTAAACATTTTTTAATGCTTTTCCATGGATAAAAATCAACATTTTTTGCTTTAAAATGAGTTTTTAATCTCCAAAAATCGCTCTCGGCGCCATCACGCATGTTTTTCAAAACAATGCGATGGCATCGTACGAGCCTTTGGGCTCGAGCGCGACCATCATGGGTCCAATGACCATACCCATGATGGTTTCCGATGACCTAAATTTTAAGCATCCTCTTTTCTAGCTTACAATTCACCGTTAAAATTGCATAAAAAGGTAATGAAATGCAAGAGCAGGGATGAGGCTCTTACTTGTCCAAGATGGCTCGTGAAATGGTACCCTGAATCTCCCACAAAATCCACTTGATAATCAAGGAAATTAGGGCACAAAAACACTTTTAGAACTCAGTTTGGTAAAATGGTAAAAATGAAATTACTTTTTCCTATTCATAAGTTTTGAAAGTAATTTGGTCAAATATTTTTAATATTTTAATATTTTCTCGATATCAGTGATGGGTGTGTTTCTTGTGTAGTTACAGGTGCCTTCAATTTGAATAGTGATCATTATTGACCAATTCTAGGAGTTTTATTTTATCTCTTTTTTGGACTCCTTAAATAAATGAAAAAGGAACGCCCCTGGAGTCATCTTTCAGCTCTTTTCTGACTCTCAAAAATTGAAAAGATTGTCGAGTACTTGTCTTTTTGAACTCGTTAAATCAAATGGATTGACATCACCTCAATATATGTTTACCCCTTTTCAGGCTGAGACTGACTATTTATGAAAAAGGTACACCTTGGCTAACATGGTCAAGAGGTTCCCTCAGATATTGTTTTCTACCTTTTCGGGTTCGAGGGACAAATTACGAAAAGGGACATGATGGAGTTTTCTTTTTCATTTATTTTTCAAACTCTCTAAACATGAAAAATATATCGAGTTATTCTTATGTCAGGCTCGTTAAAATTTTACGATGAAAGGCTCGTCACCATGATGGGACCGAGCTTCTCCTTCCTAGGGCTCATAAAACTTACTAGAATGGGTTCATTCGAAGAATGAACTTACATAACAAGAATATGTTATCCCCTTCAAGAGTTTGATAAAAATAATTGGGGTACTCGCTAGAAATAGCGGGGGGTAAATGAAGATGAGAAATCCTTTGTATAGGCAACGTGTCGCTCTTGAACATGACACACTTCTGCGCTCGTCTCGGGTTTGGGATATCCTCACTTAGTGACTTGTCCTCTCAGGTTTGGGTGATCCATCTTGCCTCTCATTTGACTATTCCACACTATCATCATGACCTTTAGTCCTGTGTTGAGTCAGATGTTTCCACACTCCAGAATTGTGTCACCAATATGTTAAAGAGAAGTCCAATATGCAGTTATTTACCTATACATTGTTTGATTCATTGCTACAATCCTGAATATCATTCCACATTATTCCTTGTTTCGTGTCGATGATGGGGGATTCATCATTGCCCTCCTTCGACGGGTCACTTCCTGTTGACTTCAACTCACTATCCAAGAAGTTGACTTAGGAGCTCCCTTTTAGTACCTTAGATTTGGCATGCCTTAATGGTCAGTTCTTCGCATCCGACGATAGGTCTTCATTATTGGTTTTCGATTGGGTGATTCCACGAGTGTTTGACCTCAACTTCATTATCACATTCACGGATTGTACTGCTGTACCTTGAGGGCCATTTTCATTACTGATGGTTTCTCTCGTACCTGTTAATGGTCCACATCATTGGTCAGTAATCAGGTGGTTTTCTAGCATGTTCGACTTCAACCCGTTTATTCGCATGCTAGGATTCATACATTGATCGGGTCAGGATGGAGTGCAAGACCCTGAGTCTTGTCTATTATGGCTCAGGTTGCATGGAGTTTTATGTTATTCATGATTGTACACATGTTTCTACTATACGGATGGTTGTGACCATACCGTGAGACTTAACATTTATACTAATCCATATTATTTGGATGGTTGCGCCGATACCATGGATCTTTTTATGAATAGTCTTCATCATCCAGATGGTTGTGTCCATGCCATGGATTCATGTCTTAATCTCAAAAATGTATATGTATATGTGTCCTTGATTTGCAGGTCTCCTGACAGTGTGTGTCCTCATCCTTGCCAAAATCTCGTAAATCATTTCAGCCATCACTCCTCGTCCTTGCCTTCATGCTTTAGGGGGCATCTGTTACACAGTATTTTTTCACGCCTCCTGCACTTCCCTGTGACATACCCTAAAGTGCCCAAAACATGATCATTATACAGTATACTCATCCATGTATACAACTCAGATCCCTCCTTTAACTTTTCTTGGAAAATATCTAGACCTTTCCCTAAAGAAATGGCTCATGAAACCCTAAAATGAAGATCATCGCCCTTATGAAGCTCAAAATTGTGATGATCACCTATTGCACCTTGTTAAGCCAGTGATGGCATTGCTCTGTTCTCTCTCATACTCATGATGGTCTCAAAAAGGAAGTTTTACCAAAGTGGATGAGAAGCTTCATGATCTAGAAGCTTCCAGAGTGGCGAGCTGGAGGTGGTTTCACATAGATGAGGTCGAATCCTCCTAATTTGACCTCTTGGTCTCATCCCTATGAGCTACCTCCTTAAGATGTGGGCCTAATCCTATCTTTGGAGGAGGTTTAACTCCCTCTCCTAGCCTATAAATTTCCCCTCTACCATTCTCAAATGGTTGATCTATGTCCATTTGCACCCCTATGCTGAGCTTGTACTTAAAGGTTATTCATTAGACTTGGAGAAGGAGTGTTGGAGACTTTCTTGGATTGGACTTGGATTACTGCTAAAGAAGAGCCTTTCAACATCAAGGCTATGGTTGTAAGCATCCCCTTTATTCTTTAAATAATAATACAACTACTGGTTCATCTTCCCAAAATATATATGTTCATGTATGTATTGGTTTGGTATTCATTGATCAGCTAAATAGATTATTACTGGATTTTCTATTGGTTTTGGCATGCTTTGTTGTCTCTTGGTTGTTTGTGCAGGTACATAAGTGCTAAAAGTCGTAGGAACAAGACCTTGACACAAGCAGTTCGAGGATCTCAACAAAGGAAATCTGCTTAGCATCAGAGCAAGGTAGGCCTTCTCTCTTGTTCTATTTTTCAATCATGATCTAGGAAGATGTCTAGTTGATTGCCCCTTCAGTTGCTAGACCCATTCATTGGGCTAGAGGGATTGTCTCTATCCACAGAGAGGATTAACCTTGTCAACATGGTATTAAGTTGTTAACTTATTTCTTTAGTCTAAGAAGCTCTTAACCAAGCACATGCAGTTTTAGGGTCTACTACAAACCCAATTAATTAGTAGTTAGTAAGTTTTCATTTTGAATTTTTAACTCTTTTTTTTTCAAATTAAAAAGAATATATATATATATATATATATATATATATATATATATATATATATATATATTAATCAAATAAAAACTATTTTTAAAATCATAATTTAAAACTTTAAATAAAAATAATTACCATTAAAAATATATATTTTTTCAAGCAAGATTGTCATTTTTTGTTATTTAAAATGTATTTTTGAATGCATAAATGGATTAAGCACTTGAAAAACTCCTTTCACACTAGAAACCCACTTAACTATTGACAGTGGTTTTAGGACATAAGCCAAGCCCAATTAACAACTAGTTACTAAGAAGTAGGTTTTCACTTTGAATTTTTAACCATTTTTTAAAATTTAAACAAAATAAAATTTTAATCAAAAAAATAAAACATAACTTAAAACTTTAAATACATTAATTATCATTAAAATATATCTTTTCATTAACAAATAAAAGGAGAATTTTAAATGGGATAGTTTAACTTATAGATAAAATGGTCCTTTTCCTAGTATCATCTGAAACAATTTCATGCAAGATTGTGGTTTTTTGTTATTTAAATTCTATTTGTGAGTTTTTGTTATTAAAATTGTAATTTTGAATACATAGATGATTTAGCACCCTGAAAAACCCTTTTGAAACTAAAATCCTACATATTAAATAACTTCAACTCAAGTTTTAAATATTTATGCATGATTTTTATTTAAATTAACAAGAAAAAATGTTCCCAAAAAAATCATTTAATCTATTAATTAAACCACTGAAATTTATTTTCCAAGGGAATATTCAAACACTTGAGAAATATTGGATTAGTTGGAGATTTTCCGCATATAAAGTCTTAAACAAAAAGACTATGCACGTTGTCCACTTCCAGTGATACATTGTTGTTCTCGTAAATTTCAATTCATTGTAGTTTATTTCGTCTTTTCAGTCCCTGCCCATTTGGGGCTGCAGGGACTATAGTAACAGTTGTTTTAAGCTTGGATTACTTCGACCCAAAAAACAATGAAACATTTTTTCTTTTACCCAAAGTTTGCAAAGTATTATGTCTCTATTCCATTGATCATACCTTTTGGAAGCATATCACTTATGTACAACACATTCCTTTAACCAATAAGAAATTTTAAGGTGTTATTTGGCCTCTTCCCGAGGCATCTCCTACATCATAATTACTCATATCTTGGTTAACATTGGTTAAAAAGATATGTTTCTTGAATAATTTCCACCCATTTAAGTAATGTTACCATTACTCGAGAGCATTAAGTGTTTGTCCATTTCCTTCGTCAATCTCATGGTGGAAGTTATAAAATGACCATGTTTCCATATCAACGGACTCATAGGTAGCTACATGAATGTTGCTTCTCCTAAAGCTTAATCCATAAAATTGAGTATGAACTGGTTATATGGTATAATAGAATTGTATTACTATTGGTTATGCGACTGGTGATAGCTTTTGTTGATGGAGTATTCTTCTTGCTTCCACTGGTGAGAGGAGTATTCTTGTTGCTGGATATTGGTGTCATCCTCACCGATAGAGCTTGGACTATTGAGTGATAAGTACCTGTAAATAAGCATTAAATATGAGTTAAAATAATTGATGAAAGTCAATGAAATTACATACATATAATTACAATAAACATTAAACATTAGTTAAAACAATTGATGAAAGCCATCGAAATTACATACATATAATTACTTTATTCTAGTTTGGTTCATAATATTTCTATCAAGTATTTTCATAATCTTTTAAAAGATGATACTGGATATGCTCTATGTATTTGATATATGCTATGTATGCCTTATAGGGGGGATGTGGCTGCTATGACCTTCTTGCAATCACTGACTATGACTAGTGCCCTATACTATTGAATTCCTCAAGTTGAATGGTTTTAGGAAAGAAATACGTTGAACCAGGCTGAAGCTTAGCTAGAGTGAAGAATTGGTTCATTACTAAGTACAAAGGGCATGACTACAGTGTAACTTCTAAGGCATGTTTCTTATTCTTTATATATTGTTGTATTTTCTACGTTATACTGGATAGCTCTATGTATCTGGTATATGCCTTGCAAGGGGGATATGGATGTTATGATGTTCTTGCAATCACTGACTATGACTTGTGCCCTGTACTATTGAATTTAATTATTGAATTCCTCAAGTTGAATGATATTAGGAAAGAATGTTATTAGGAAAGATATACCTTGAATGGTTCGGCTTGTGTTTCTCTTTTAGGTTGAACAAATTATATTGTGTGCAACATCAGCAAAGAGGCATGTTGTGGGAGAGTCTTCTATAGGAAAAAACACGAAAGGAGTTGTATCTTCATCTCCAGTAAAAGGGATACTTCTTATCTCAATGACGTAAGATTTGTCAAGGTCCCAATATCTGATTCCACATTCTGGCCCTTCCCATAACTAATTCCCCATACAAGTTATTATGTAAATGGATTGGTCATCTTGTGTTTCCCTCCGAGGATGAGACCTTAGCTCAAGAAATAGCTAGTCTTCCAGGATGAATTGCTTCTTGAGTAGGACATTGGAAGATTCCCATCTCTCCATTGGAAGCCACAAACTCCTCTAAACTAGGAGGACTGAAATGAACAGAAACCTCATTTTTTTTCTTCCGATGAATCTCACCAAAAAGTTGTACTATTGAGGCTCTTCTCGAATCATAATTTTCATTCCAATCTCTCTTTTTAGGCAGGTAATTATCAATTTCTATTTCTATTGAATTTTGATTAGTTGTTGGAACTCCCTTCTCCTCCAAATCACTAAAGTTTGGCCAAAAGTGATCACCTAATGGTGATCTAGTTTGTTGACTTGCACTATAATGTAGATATTTGGAGAATTTTTCCCCTTCAATTATAGTAGGTGAAACTTCATTCTCTTGATCCTCCATCCAGAGACCAAAACTAGGATATAGATCTTCTTGAGATATTGACAATTTATCTATTCTAATACAAGATTGTGCAAGATCTGTACCGACAGAAGAAAACTGAGATTTAACCAAAGAATTGTGATGATGATTGGTTAGGGACTCAAATGAATTGGTAGACATGGGAGGAATTCCAAAATGATTACTTAATACAAAGCTCAAACCTTCATAAGGCCAAGTGGTTAATGGACTAGACTATGCACCTTGGGAGGAAGCAAG
Organism: Pinus taeda; assembly: GCA_000404065.3. Classification (NCBI taxonomy): domain Eukaryota; kingdom Viridiplantae; phylum Streptophyta; class Pinopsida; order Pinales; family Pinaceae; genus Pinus; species Pinus taeda. The sequence continues at coordinate 89,786 of APFE031177859.1, forward strand.
ATGTAGATTAATGTCATTCAAAACATCAGATGAATTCACATTTGAAGTCGAGGAAGGGTTTGGTGCTAAAACTATCTATAATACGACTATGACTCAGCGGAAGAGCTTTTTAGTGGAGGAGCCAAAAATAAAAATAAATAGATTAAATATTTAATAATCACTCAAATCTTATTACTTCGTTTGAAACCTTGTTACAGATAGTGTGCGCAGAAGTGAGAAGGACAATCTTTGGCCGTCGAAGAAGCTTGTTAACACAAGTTTATAATGATTACTTAATAATACAAAACGTGAAGTAATTAATTAAATTGTTAAAAATTAATTATTTTTTTAGGTTAATTTTAACGAATATGATTTTATTTTTAGCCAAAATTGAAACTAATTTGTACTCATACAGATATCCACTACTTTGCAAAGATAGTAATTTAAAATTAATGACAACACCAAATTGTGTTTTAAATTTGATTGACGGACTTTGTCATGTACTTGGATTACTTGGATGTGGTTATGTGTTTGCAAATTAAAATTGAGAAAGACGTAGTCATAGTCATTGGCTACTGAATCTCTTCTGCCACATATGATCATGTCTTGATTGGATCTATTTGTGTCTCTCAACGAAGTTGTCAACAATTTCGTGTTTCTTGAAGCACAGGGTTGGTCACTGAAACAAAATATTTTCATTTTTAGAGCACTATAACTAGTGTAGGAATTTACAGGGTAAGTTCCTCAGACAGAACACCAAAGGACACCGCTCACAAACAGATCACAGATCAATACACCAGTATTTTGACGTGGTTAAAACCCTCAAAGAGGG
>APFE031177869.1:6316-37344 GCA_000404065.3 Pinus taeda
CAGCCTTTAGCAGACTTGGATTATCAAATCTCAGAGGACTCCCTAACACACAGCAGGTTCCACCTCCACTTGCTAAATGAATTAAAGTCCAAACATGTAGCTGGAACAGATATATTGGGCATTTGGGATTCCTTCCTCCCAATCTTCAAGCTTCCTCAGGTCAACCAATTCCCTGACCTAATTCACCTATGTGCTGTATGTTATGATCCCACATAGAGAGCTGTGCTTGACCCTTCAGGCTCAGTTGTGTTCTACATCACCCCTAAGGCCATCAGAGAGATGCTGCAATTCAAGACTAAGAAGAAATTGGTCCCCTTGTCTTTGTTTGATCTGATAAACCAAGGAGCTAAAATGTTGACAGATGCTCAGATCAAAAACCTGAACCAATTGTTTATTAACTCTGATACTGTGCAATACCCTCCTATTTTTGCTGGTTACCTCAACCCATTGGGCAGAGACCTTGCAGATATGATCAGTCCCATCCTGGGTTATAAATCAGTTGAGTATATTGATGAAACTGTACTGGTAATGATACTCATGTTTTCCCCTGGCAAAGCTCCAATCTGCTATGACTATGCCACCTACATATCAGACAAAATGCATGAGCAGTTTATGAAGCTATCAATAGAAAAGGTGTTCAGATACACCTCCTACATCTACCACTTAATTTTATACTATCAGCATGAGAAATTTTCCTTTGTTACGAAAAGAGTGGATGCACAAGGAAATCCAAGGTCGGTAGTGTATTGGACCTCAGTTTTTCATTGCAGAGCCTATTCTCCATACACTTACTGTGAGTTTATAGACCTTTTCATCCACCCGACCATGTCTCTGTTCCTGAGCTCACCTCCTCCAAGACTAACAGATGAGATGCAGAGAATCCTTCAATTGTCCAAGGTATATAGCATTGGGGATTGGTATTTTTACCAAAACTACACCGTTATCAGAATATATGGTTGTGAGTTACCCCCATACAGACTGCCCAAATATGTGCCCATGAGATTGTTTTCCCTTGAATACTTCAGGCAATTTGGGAATGCTGATGTGAAGAACTTCTCAGGCAGAGGCAAGAAAGCACAGCTAAAGGTGAAAAACCAATTGTGCCACTTTGTTTTGAACAAAAGGGAGGAAGGCTGGCAAGAGGCTGACAGAATGCTAGAAAGCCTTGGCCTAAAGACCAGTTTCCTCTGGAAACCTTATGACCCCAATGATTTCGTAACCTTAAGAAGGGTAAAATATAGGCTGTCCAGCTATGACCATGTAAGGTTGCCTCACATAGAACAATATGCAAATCAATCAAAATGGAAGAGAGGCACACTAGAGGAACCTATTACAAAAGAAGAGCTAAATGAAAGAGCAAGAAGAAATCTCCTTAAGATGGCTGACTTGGAACTTCCTGCACATGTATTCTCTCTTCCAAGCCCTCAAGTAGGAGCAGCTGCCTCATCCTCCACAGCACATCAAGAGGCAGTCAAAACTACAAATCAAGCCTCCAGCACAGGCAAGGAAAAAGAGATGGAGCAAGAATAGGTACAACAAGGACAGGTTCAGCAACAACAACAGGTACATCAGCCAGAAAAGGAGCAGCTAGGGCAAAAAGAACAAACAGCAGAGGCCCCAATGGTCACTGAGCAGCAGCCAGCACAAATGGTGCCTCCTAGGTAAGAATCAAGAATTGATGCTTCAGTCCTCCAAACCCCACAAAGAGAGGACATAAGCAAGAAAAGGGATAGAGAGACCCCCCTCACCACATCAACAACTCAAGGGTAGAAGAGGCAAAGGTTAAATCCATTTTCAGAGGAAGAAATGCCAATAGGGCAATCTTCAGGTATGGGCTTGCCTAGCATGGAGGCCTCAGCAAGTTCCTTCCAGCAGGAACAAGAGAGGGTAGCAGGAGGAGAAGTTAGCTCCTCGAGCCAACAAAGAGAAGCTGAAAACAACATTAAGCAGCAGTTCAAGGACACCAAGAAGAGGAATGAGCCCATAAGGCTACAATTGTATAATCATTTGCTGAAAATGGCTCCCACCAACCAGCAAAGACTCATGTCTGCTTATGATGTACATGAGGGAAAAATGATAATGAGCCATTTCATGCCAGCAGTGCCACAACCACAGTCAGCTGCCGATTACATCAGGACCAACCTTGAGGTCCTTGCCAAGGACATCCACCCGATGGATCAAATTGAATTACACAAAAAAACGGGTGAGATGGTGTAAACCTCCTTGGCAGACAAAACATTGATAAATTACAGGCTAGAAAATAGCCTAAATAATACCACTACACAACTTGAGTTGGAAAGGGAATCCTCTCAAGTAAAGGACAACAGGATCAAAGCTTTGGAGGACATCATAATAGAGCTTGGGCATGATCCTAAAGATGTCAAAGCAATGCAGGAGCTACTGAAGCTAAGGGATGCTGATATGGCAGCACTAAGGAAAATGATCAAAATCCCAGCAACTCTTCATCCTCAAACTGAAGAAGTTGCCCAGCTTAGACAAGACAAGGATGCAGCAGCTATGCTGGTAACACTATACAAGCAGCTCATCCAAACACAGGGAAAGTTGGAGGAATCATAGGCTTCACTTCAGGAAGCATTGCAGCAAAAAGAGGTAGGACAAACTTCACAGCCTCCTGCAGAAACAATCAATCTGGAGGAAGCTCCTCAAACCACTGCCCCTCCCAGTCAGCAGACACAGCAAGCAACACCCTCCACCTCAGCAGCAACAACAGAGCAGGATGAAAGCCTTGATATGCAGAAGCTGAGAAATGAAATTCAAGTCTTGGAGGCCCAAATGTCAGAGTTGAATCAAGCCAAAGAAACTCTGGCTAAGATCAATGAAAAATATGATAAATCCAAGGAAAATGTAGCAGAAAGAGAAAGAGAGGTAAAGGCTCTCAAAAAGAGGATAAATGAGCTAGAAAAGGAGCTCACACTGGACAAAGTAACAACTGAGCTCAAGAGAATCCTATGGGCCAATATTGGCCAATCCATCACAGATCAGTGGGAATACATTGAGGCCATTCATGAGCAAATGGGGCTCATTGGAAAAGTGCACAGGGAAATCCAAAGGGCAAGGGCATCTCTAGGCAGTATGCCTGAGGCTGCCACCAGAATGATAAATGTGCTTAATTACAGGACAAGCTCTCAGCTAATCAAAATGGGAATTGCCAACAGGACTGAGACCATTTCAATGGTCAAAAGGGTCCTGACACTAAGAAACCTGGTACAGACCTTAGAAAGAAGAAGCCAAGATATATAGGCAGACATCAATAAATTCCAGGACAAGTTCATGGCATTACAAAACAGAGGTCTTCCTAGCTTAATGGAGCCCTCAGGAAGACTACTTTCACATGAAAAATATGGCAAGAGGGTCAAAACCTTTGCTTCTAATCAGATTGCAGAAAAGGCCAGCACATCAGCATAAATAGGGCCAGCATCAGGACAAACCCTTTTCAACAGGTTGGAGAGCTTATTCTTTATTATGAATGAAATTAATCACTTATTTGATGAGCCTCCCAATTTTTATAAGTATACAGAGGCAGATGAGACCATACAGTCAATTTTGAGGCATCAATTGCCTACACAGGAAGTCTAGAATAGTTTGATACAATTACTGCTAAACCAAAGCCAGTAATTATGTTTTTTCCATTTGAAATATATAAATTGTCATGTACAAGAAAATATGGATATATCAGCATGTATGCAGAGAGAGGCTGAGCCAACTCAGCACAACCATTCGGCCACCACAGCAGCACTGGCAGTCACAGGTGACAGGGCCGAAAAGCTACAGAAGGACAGAGCTGCACAGACACGTCATTCAACAGTTATAACAAAGAATTCAACCGACTCAGTGAGCTCCAAAGGTCGAAATCTTCTGACAGGAGTAAAGAGCATTTATGTTGTATTAAAGACTGTAATAACTTCTTATCTACTATTTCTGTACGAGTTAATGAAGATATTTTATTTCTCAGATGACTCAATGCCTGAGATATTTTGTATGAAACACTTCTATATATTCCCCCTCGCATGAGTTAGCAGGGGTTGGATGTTGGATATTATTGATATCTATTCTATTGTTCTTTTACTGTAAACTCTCAGAGAAGTAATACAAAAGATGATGGAATTTCCAAAGCTCTGTGTTGTTTGATGCATTGTAGTGTTTAGCTGAAAGTTATAGGATTCCTGCGTATTTCATGGCACAATAAATTTTTCTTATAACTCTTTGTTATGTGTTTTGTTATCTTTCATATCTCTTTCATGTTCTTGTGTCTTACAGTTAATAGCAAGGAAAAAGAATAGTTCCAGGATTTAATCACAGATTACCCTGAACTCAATCTAAGCTATTTTGAATGTTTTTCTTCAGGTATATTAACAAAAGTGTAATTCTTAAATGCTACCCTTTCACACTATATCTTTCACAATGATTATTGTTTCAGGAATTCAAGTTTGCTCCTGAGGAATATATCTCTTTCCCACACCTCAGCTTAGTGGAAAATTCTTAATTGCTTTTCACTGGTTGTTCACATTTCACCATCACAATTTCAAGTTTGTTTTATGAAATATTTTAATGGCCCTGTAACTCCAGCTGCTCAAACTCAAGATTTCAAGAAACCAATAGCCACAGACTCCATTGCCCAATGGACTAACATTATGTGCAGATATCCACTTTAAGTACAGAAAGACATCCTTCCAACCAAACCTAAACCAAAACCCTCACTTCATAACTAGCCTAAAATCTCTACAGAACAGAGACAAACCTTAAAGAGAGAGCCCTCTCTGATTACAGTTTGGCTAGAAGCTGTAATCCAAAGATTGGTTAGTGGTTACCCCGGCCGTATTCCCTTGGGAGTCAAAGGGAAAAACCTGGGTGTTAACAGGTTACACATTAATGATATGTTTCATGAAATGCTTGGCATGGCTAGTAGGGTTCTGATTAAGTTCTTGTTCAACTTGTTGCTTTTCCATCATTGTTTCCCTGTATTTTTACTAATTCTAAGCTATCACTCCATTTTGGGTAGTGGACTGGGCTCTGGGCTTGAAAAAGTGGCTTAAATCTTGGATTCGCTGGCACAAAATTGGGAACTTTGTTCTCTAGTCACTGGCAGACAAGCCTGTCAACGTGAATTTGGATCTCTAGTCACTCCCTTGCCCATATACTGAGAGCATCTATGGTTTAAGAGATCCATAACAATAGTGAGACTGAGGGAAAGGTTTTCTGAGTGGATGAAATGTCTCCTAAGGATCCTAAAGCTGCTATTGGATGAGTGTGTGTGATGTTTCTGTCGATTCCACTTCCTTAAGGTCACAGAGGAGGTCAAAACTGATCATAGTATCCTCTCGTCTCATGTTTACCCTAGTTGGCATGGTTACTTAGGTAGATGTGGGAGGACGGTGTTATAGAGTGGTATCAGAGCTTGGTTCAACTCTTGAAATGGATGGGCGTTGTGTGTTGGTCATGCATGCATGTTAGTTGCATGTGTGTCTCTTAAAATTGCATTTCATGTGCATGTTGCATTTGCTTGATGATTGATTGTGGTTGTAGTATGGTTTTTATGGATAATTTGATATTGATTTCATGAAATGTAGTTGTCATGAATATGTGGCTAGTTACATGTGGGCTATATGTCGCTTACATTATTGATTTTATGTCTCCTACTTACATCCTTGTATGTTAGGTTACATTCTTGAATATTTTTATTACATGTATCAGTCTTGTAGGTTGATTAAAAGAATTGATTGTTTATGCTCGACTGATGATATGTTTATGCGTATGTGTAGTTGATTAGGAATTGCTTATGCATATTGTTGGTTTCATGTGGCAACGTGTACAATGGAGTAATGATAGTTGTCATACATGAGGTCATAGCATGCATTTTTGAAATGGCCTTGCACTGATTAATGGACCCTAGTTAGAGTGATATTTATGTTTTGATACATTTATTTTCATACGTCTATATGTTGTTATGATTATGTTATACATGTATCATGCAAATTTGGCGATCTTGCAGACAAGGTATCCTCCCCGAGCTATACTAAGGTACATTGGTTTATTGTGATTATGTTTATCTGACATATTATGTATCGCAGGATGAAATTTAAGATGCCTATCAAAACGGTTGACTACATAGACTCTCACTATGAATCCGAAGAGTAGTATGGTGTTGGGAATCCTTCCGATTTGGCAGTTACAATGAGCATCTTGAAGGAAGAGATAAGGAGTTGTAAGGCAGATAATGATTGGATCATACATGTACAAGAGAAGAAAGAAGAGGGTAATCCTATACTTCTTTAGAGTTTATCATATTTGTAGCAACAAGGGTTGCTAGAGATCAACCATGGACATGAGGATGAAACTAATGGGGAATATGGCAGTAGGTCTGCTAGTAGACATTGGTCAAATAGATCCAATAAGGTGAGAGATGGCAGGTTGTTAGACACTCCTAATAGGAGGGGCAATGAGTATAAGTACTATTCTAGTTTTGGTGTGGATAGAGATCATGATAATCATCGCTATCATCCTTACAAGAGGAATGATAAGGGATACTTTCCCAACGAATTCAAGAAATAAAAACCACCTACTTTTGATGGAGATGTGAAGAAGCTAGAAGATGCAGAGGCTTGGATACTTGGGATGAAAAAATTCTTTGAGTTGCATGAGTACACAGATAACATGAAGGCAAAGATTGTTATCTTCAGTTTGGAAGGAAAGGTAGACATCTAGTGGGAAGATGTTAAGCGGGTTAGAGGCATTAGGACAGATGATTTGAGTTGGGAGGAGTTCAAGAGGCTTTTTGGGAAGAAGTACTAGTCATAGAGGTACTACGACAATAAGGCTAAATAATTCTATGAGCTAAAGATGGGATCAATGATAGGTGAAGAGTAAACGATCAAGTTTCTAGAGCTATTGAGGTATGTACTATATCTTACTGATGAGAAGGATAAAATTCATAGATTTGTGAGTGGTTTTTAATTAGAATTTAGAGATCAGATTGAGTATGATGAGCCCCAGTCACTTGAGGAAGTTATTGGCAAATTGAAGCATTTCTATGAGAATTAAAAGTGTAATAATGAATCTCAACATGGGTGGAAGGAAAAAGGCAAAGGTAGAGGTAAATGGTAGCCTAAGAGAATAAGGCCTCAACATGCAGATGGGAAAAAAAATGTGGCACTGCAAAAGAGATTTTATGCAGCTAGACAGGGACATGGGTCACAACAACAGTAGCATCAACATTGAGGTGATGGCACTAGTCGATTGGAGTGTTGGACATGTGGTGAGGAGCATCTTAGGAGAGACTTTCCACAACATTAGGGTGCTAAGCCTAAGATATACAGTGCACAGGAGGCACAGACTGTTGGGGATGTAGGGTAGAGTATTCCTCATATTTATGCAGCAGTGGACAACAGATAGGCATAACACCAAGCATCTATCACTGAGATGGACGGTAGGCTTTGTGATCAAATTATTTCTATTTTGATTGACCCTGGATCTAATTATAGATATGTTACTCATGACTTGGTGGATAAGTGTGGTTTTTGTAGAGTCTTGGTTAGTGCAGTTGGCTACACGCATAAAGAAGCAAGTTCATCATTAGCTAAGAGCTTGTGCATTTGACTTAAATGGTATGCCTACAGTAGAAAAATTGAATGTATTATAGTTGGGATCATATAGTATGTTGTTTGGCATGGATTGGTTGTATCTCCATAGAACCTAGGTAGACTGCTATGACAAAGCTATTGAGTGCGTTGGTGACAACAGAGAACCAAGAGTCTTATAGGGTAAGAAGAAATCCATATCAGTTCGGATGGTGACAACTATGCAAGTAAAGCATAGCTACAGGAAAGGGTGCAACCTATTTGTAGTACACATTTCTAGTGATAAGGGTAAGGAGGTTGAGGATGTAGATTTATTGAACAAGTACCTAGTTTTGAAAGAGTTTCAAGATGTATTTCCCGAAGAAATTATAGAGTTTCCACCTCACAGGGAGGTAGAATTTTATCTTTAGTTAGTTCCAGGGGAAGCTCCAACATCAAAATCACCTTGCAAGATGAGCAAACCTAAGTTGATTGAGTTAAAATTGCAGCTAAAGGAAATGTTGGACAAGGGATACATTAGGCCAAGTGTATCAAGTTGGGGCACACTGGTCTTGTTCATGAGGAAGAAAGATGGTACTCTCAGATTATGCATTGATTACATGTAGTTGAACAAAGTGACTATAAAGAATAGGTACCCTTTATTGAGGATTGATCACTTGTTCGATCAGCTGAAGGGAGCAGTAGTGTTCTCGAAGATTGATCTGAGATTCGGATACCATCAGGTACACATCAAAGAGGAGGACATTTACAAGAATGCATTCAGGACCACGTATGGGCATTATGAGTTTGTGGTTTTTCCATTTGGCTTAACTAATGCTCCAACTACATTCATGTTCTTGATGAATAGTTTGTTTCATACATATTTGGATAAGTTTCTTATTGTGTTCATTGATGATATACACGTATATTCTAAAAATGAGGAAGAGCATGCCTAGCAGTTAGTGACAATATTGAGATTATTGAGAGAGAATCATTGTATGCTAAGCTCAACAAGTGTAGTTTCTTTCATATTGAAGCACACTACTTGGGGCATGTGGTCTCCAATGAGGGAATTGCAGTAGATCTAGAGACGATAAGGGCCATCATGGAGTGGTTAGCTCCTAAGAGTGTGGATGAGGTGAGATATTTCATGGGTCTGGAAGGCTGTTATAGGAGGTTCATCAGGAACTTCTCATAGATTCCTTATCCTATCACATCATTGAAAAGGAAAGGTAAGAAGTTCAAATGGACAAAGGAGTGTGAGGCTAGCTTTGAGAAACTTAAGAAGTTGTTGACACATGCACCTATATTATAGATTGCAAATCTAGACAAAGAGTTTGTGTTATGAACAGATGCTTGCAAGAGAGGACTTGGTTGAGTCCTTATGCATGATGGATAGGTGGTGTGCTATGAGTCCCGAAAAAGAAACGAGCATGAGAAGAACTACCAGACACATGATCTTGAGTTAGCAATGATCATACATGCATTGAAGATGTGGAGACACTATATTCTTGGTAGGAGGTTTGTACTTATGAGTGATCATATTAGGTTGAGGCATTTGTTTGATTAGTTGAATATGAATGCTAGGCAAGTTAGATTGTTGTCCATGATCAGTGAGTTTGATTTTGAGATCAAGTACATCAAAGTTAAAGAGAATAGGGTAGTAAATGCTCTCAGTAGATGGGTACAGGTACATCAATTGGGAGCTATGAGCTCCTATGGGGCTGAATTACAAGATAAGATCTTGTAGGCAAGCCAGCAAGGTGTCAATTATATGGATATTGTGCATAGGTTACAGCAAGGTGCTAGTACAGGTACATGTGATATTAAAGGCATAGGTTCAGGTGCAGGAATAGGTACAGGTACATGTAGTGATACATGTATAGGTGGAAATATAGGTACACGCATAGGTATAGGTACAGGTATAGGCACAGGTTCACAGGGTAAGGATTATTGCTTTACAACAGATGGATTGGTTAGGTTTCGAGATAGGATATATGAATCAGATAGCAGTGAACTTAAGAAGGTTATCTTGATGGAGTTTCATGTGAAACCTTATTCATGTTACCCAGGTTATCAAAAGACACTAACAACAATGAATAGATTCTATTATTGGCCAAATTTGAAGAGGGATCTAGAAGCTTTTGTGGTGAGGTGTTTTGATAGTCAGTGATTAAAAGAAAAGTGTAAATATCAAGGTGGATTGCTACAACTGATCATGATACCAGAGTGGAAGTGGGAGGTTATTTCCATGGATTTCATCACAAGGTTGTCGAAGATAGTGAAGCAGTTTGATTCCATCATGGTCATTATGGCCAGGTTCACAAAGGCTGCACACTTCATTCTAGTGAAGTCTACATTATTAGCTGGCGATGTGGCACTAGTATTCATCAGATATGTAGTTAGATTGCATGGTGTTCCAAAGAAAATGTGTGAGATAAGGATGAAAACTTCACTTCCAAGTTTTGGAATGAGTTATTTGCAGGTTTGGGTAGAGAGTTGGTCTTCAACACAACTTATAATTCATAGATAGATGGACAAACAAAGAGGGGCAACACGATATTGAAGGACATGTTGAGGATGTATGTGATGCATCAACAATGGAAGTGGGAAGAGTATATCCCCTTGGTAGATTTCACATACAACAATGGTTATCAAAAGTCATTGAGGATAAGTCCTTTTCAAGCATTGTATGGATGGAGTTCTAATACTCCCATTAGTTGGAGTGATCCAATTAACTAGGTGTTAATTGGACAAGAGATGTTGGTAGATATGGAACATGAAATTCAGGTTATAAACAAGAATCTAAAGGCATCACAAGATTGAAAGAAAAGCTATGTATATCGAAACAGGTTGTTCAAGGAGTTCTAGGTTGGGGAATAGGTGTACTTGCACATCAAGCCAAAGAAGATCTCCTTGCGAATTAGATCATGTGCCAAGTTGGCACCACAATTTTGTAGACCCTTCAGTATAATTGAGAGGATTGGGCTAGTAGCCTATCAATTTGCACTGCCTCCAATAGTGAAAGTCCATGATATTTTCCATGTATCTTTACTTAAGAAGTATGTTAAGGATGCTAATAATGTGATTGACTGGTCTATATTGCAAGTGGAACCAGATGGAGAATTTGCAGTTAGAGCCTCAGTGTATATTGTAGAAAAAGGTGTTCATGCCTAGGAACCGATTAATCAAGAAAGTTAAAGTGAATTGGAAGCATTTTGGGCCCGATGAAGCTACATGGGAGACGACAAACTAGAGGTGGGCTATGTATCCTTCCTTGTTTTCCAATTAAGGCAAAGAAGTTTTGGCTTGGTGGTTTGATCAGATTTTTGTATATGATTTATGGTGGTTTGGTATATGCTTTATGGTGGTGTTGTATATGCTTTATGGTGCTTTGATATATTCTTTATGGTGGTGTGGTATATGCTTTATGGTGTTTTGGTATATGCTTTCATATGATGTTTTGATATATTCTTAGATATGGTGTTTAGTATATGTTTTAATATATGTGTTGGTATATGATTTGGTATATGGTTTTGATATATATTTTGATGATGTTGCTATATGTACATATGTGTATGGATGTAAATACTTCCATCAGCTATGTTATAAAACTCCACTATGTGGTATGGGTGTCATGTTATTATGATTATGTTATCATGTTACTACGTTATCATGTGGTTATGTTATCATGATGTTATAATGTCATGTGGATTGGAACTCAGCATGATGATCATTATAAATATTATAATGAGTTGTGTTATAAATCACCACTATGTAGTATGTTGTCATGATGTTTTTATTTTGAGTATTTCTTTCATTGTAAATACTACATCGAACTATGTTATAAATCTCCATGAGTAGTATGTCTTTTTTGAGCAAGTTGCTAAGGTATATGTGTGATTGACCACTGAGGATGGTGTCCCCAAAGGGGGATGGTTTTGTAACAACCTGGTGAAAATCCCATGTAATAATAGTTAAAAACAATAACCACGGTTGATGGGACAATTATTCGAAGCTGAATGTTCAGAAAGACATCCTAGGGGGTGTTAATTTGGTTTTTTATGGAAAAATGGCATTTCTGGCACAATTATTTATGAAAATAATGGAAATTAGGAGAAAAACGAGGTGAAAGGTCACAGGTTGCATGTGAGGAGGAAAATGAAGGAAAATGAAGGGAATTAATGGAAAATGAAGAAAATATAGGCCTCATCCATAAAATGACTTATGAGGATCAATTGGTAACCTTTTCTTAGTTGAGTTTTAGAGATCTTTTATTATTCTCTCTCTCTCTCATACTCTTGGACACTTAGAGTTTTCTTGGAGCACTTTGGCATTGGATCAAGAAAGGAAAATAAGGCAAGAAGAAGAAAACATCATGTGGGGAAAGTCAGGATCAAGTAGCTACAACAGGCTTCATTGCAGGTATCGACTTGCATGTGTATTTTCCTTGCTAGATTTTCCATGCATGGGATTTCATGTGGTTCTCTTCTGTCATGGTATGGCTTTTGCTAGGTGTGATAGTACTTTTAGCCTAGCCTTGCCATTTCTTGATAGCTTTGATGAGATGGGTTATCTCATTCCGTTTATGTGGGATGGAGATTTTGGATTTCAAGCTGAGTGGGGTGGATCTCCAAATTGACAAACACATGGTCTAGTGGTCCCTTGGCCGGACTATAGATCATGAAGCCATTAGACTAGTAACCCCTGAACTGGACTGTGGGTTGTAGTAAAGCCAAATTATGTGCCTGGGTGGTCTTAGGAATCCTTAACTGTGAATCAGGTGATATATAGTAAATCCAAGAGGTGGATTTTCTCTTCATTGGGCCTAGTGGTCCCACAATGGGATGCATGGTAAATCCTGAAGAGTATGTCTTAGTGTAGGGCGTAGTGATCCTTGGATCAAACTATGGATGCACGGTAAATCGTGAGAGACTGGGAGGCACTCAAATTACTCATAGTATAGGTAGAGAACTCCGGTGGCATCCATGTTGATTGGTGTTTTTGGTGTGTTCTATGATTCCCACGTTCATGCTTGGAATATGGCATGGGGATGAATGCCTGAAGAGAGATCTGGCTATGACATTCTATGGTCAGGTGGAATGTGGCAGTCCCATCTCTAGTTGGTTTATTGCATTCATTAATGAGAAATTCATTCCCTTGATTTTCATGCGTAAATGTACTAATGTATATTTGTATTTCATCGCTAATATTCTTATGATATTCATGTTCCTATTATGTTGGTTATATGTATATTTTATGACAACAACTATGTATTGCTCTCAACATGCTTTTACTTGTAAACGAATGGATAATGTATCTATGGCCTAATAGATGATAATGCAACAAATGACATGAGGGAGAAATTGATACGAGTTTAATAAGGAAAGAAACAAATTATAGATATAACCATAAATAAAAATATGCAACAGAAATAACACATTATTCCATTAATATCAAATACTGAAGTATGGTTACAAACAGAATGTAAAGACAACTAGTTCGGGTGATGGTAACTTATCTCTAAGAAGATATGTGGTCGTTACATGCCTCTTAATTGTATTACAATGAGACTCAAAGGCCTATTTATCATTCAGAAACAATGAAAAACCCTAAACATCCAAAACCCTAACCCTAGGAGATGAAGAGCAAAACTATGGGCCCCGTTTGGGTAAATTGGTACATCAACTTCCCAAGGGCATAACTTTGGCATATGATCTTTGTTTGACATGCAGAATACCTTATTAGAAAGGTCTATCCAAGGATTATAACTTTAGAGTAGCCAACATTGGACTATTTCTATGCTTGTCCCTATTTTTCCAAAAAACATCATTTCGGGCCTCAAAATGGCCCTAGAAGTTCAGGACCCAAAAAACTGCCAAAAATAGTAAATTGTGCTACAAATAAGGAAATTGAAACACTAAAAGAAACAATGGTGGTGTCCAAATGGAATAGGATGGTGGCCACCAATATCCACTTGGATCTTTCCTCCCCCCTTAGGAAGCAATGGTTCCCATTGCATTGAGTTCCTCCATGAGATGAGGAAACTTCTTGCTGAACTTGATCCCTGGTGAGGTACTTGCCCTGGTGAAGGAGTTTGTTTGCTTTGAAAACTCAATATAGTTGTATCCTTTGATGTTGGGTGTTCTTGATCTACATGTCCATGATCGATCAGTTGTGGCTTGTTCCATTTAGTCTGGATTTAACTCTATAGGTGTGAGTTGTTCTACAATGTCTAACGTGTTGGGAAATGGTGTGAAGTATGGTCAAATGGTCCACATTGAACACTAGGTGCAAGCCAAGGAATGATGGAATATTGAGTTCAAATGCATTGTCTCCCATAACCTTAGTAATGGTTTAAGGACCATACCAAAGTGGTATGAGTTTCTAATAGGCTCTGGTAAGGCGTTCCTTCTACAAATGAAACCAAACTTTGTCACCCACCTTAAACTTGTGTGGCACCCGATGTTTATCATGTCACTGCTTGTACTTGGTATTTGATTTCTCTATAATGTCATGGACCTGACGGAATATTTGTTTGATGTTCTTAGTGAAGTTTTTTGCCTTGTCGGATTCAAACTGGACGTGAGCCAAATATGCTTGAGTAGTTGCAAATAGTATGGCCACATCAATGGGATATAGTGTATGCAATCCCAAGCCCACTTGAAAAGGTTTGTGGCTAGTCGAGCTATGGAGATCCTGGCTATAGCTATGTTGGTCATAGGGGAGGCTCTCATCCCATGTGCATGGTTACTTTGAGTTGTGTTAGCCTCTACAATTTCCTAGGCTTAAGAGGAGATCAAAAGAGGTAAACTCGAACCACGTTTCGCTCATAGCTAGCCCTACCGAGCCTGAGAGGGATCTCTCAATTTGTTTATCAATGAATAGCTTTAAAAAAAAAGAATTTTAAGCTAGATATGTATGTTTGTTTGTTTGTTTTTGAAATTGAGATTTTAGGGTTTGCTGGACCAGTGTTTAAAGCCAGTGATTAGGCCTAGGCTTTAGGAGTGCAAAGACAAATATAGAAAGGAGCTAGGCATTTGAAGGCTATTGTGTACTTGAAATATTGTCAATCTAGTATAGATTAGAAATTTTTGAAGATACTAATGAGCATATGAAAGTATGAGTTCATTAGCTTTTAGAAGAAATAAAGACAACTATGATCACCACATAAATAGAGTTTGAAATCAAGAATCATGTCTATTTAATTGCAAGGTAATTCATAGAAAGAAGACAAAGCATGTGAAGAAAGATAATTTAGCCATTAAAAATTGATAGAAATATTAAACAAACACCATACACTCACAGAACTAGAGTTCCTGAAAAATAGTTGCAACTACTCCTGTATTAGCTAAAAATATCATAACATCTAAGCCTCCTCCACAAAGGTCGAACCCTTCTCTCTGAATGAGTTGAATTCCTAGGTGGTGGAACTGATTGTAAGATTCTCTCAATGTGCAGGTGAGAGTGAGAAAGTCAAATACAAACACTGCTTGTAGACTTTGTTTTGGACTATACTTCCTCAATGAGGCCTATTAAACATCAATAACAACCTATCATGTGCATTTATTCATGCCTACATCATATAACTTCGAAACAAGTTCAATTACATTAAGAGTTTTGATTTTGACCAAGTCAAACTGAAAACTAGGAAATTTACATAGTGAAATTTAAAATAAAAAACACAGGAAATTGCAGAAACATAGTGCCAACTTTGAGCCCACCTTAAGGTCCCTTCCAGAGGTCAAAATGAAGATATGAAAGAATAGGCAACTATATTTTTGAGTCTAGTTTCTATAACACCTTGAATTTTTTAAAATGACCCATGGGAAGGCCTTTAAAAATCCAATCTTCCAAGGTCACTCCAGAAGCGCATTGCCTGTCAAAAAGGGGTCCAAAAAGCTGAATTTTGGCCACTTTTTCCCTTTTTTCGAAAAAATTAGGCCACCTCTGGAAAATATGAAGAAATAAGTTTTGAGAGGATGCCAAGGGATTTAAAAAAATGTAAGCCATTCTTGATTTGAGTGCCTGAGGAAAAAGCACAGTGCCAAGGCCCTGCACTTCTGTGACTAGCTAGATTTCTGTGTAAGGCACTAAAAATTGCAAAAACCCAGAAAATATCAAAATTTCTTCAAAATTGGTCAAGAGCTATGAAATGAGGCATATTAAGACCTCATAGATGCTTCAACAAGCATCTCCAAGTTTCCTTTATCATTTTGGTCCTTTAGGGCTTCTTTGAGCTTGTTTTCCAGTTGCATGACCTTGACATTATAAATCATGTTATGAGCCTAGTAATGATGTGCCATGTGCCTTGGTAGCTAATTGTCTCTATTAGCCTTATCTAGAAGCTTCTCCAAATGGTCATTGACCTTGTCTAACCAGTACTCTTTGTCTTGATTGAATTCTAAGGAAATTCTGTCTTCTAGCTCTAATTCCTCATCTAGTAAGATGTGTTTTTCTTCTTCCTTTAATGCCTTTTTAAGCCCTTTGGTTATTGGCCTCTTTATCTTACCTTTTACTTTTGTTCCTTTAGGCTCATTAATCTCCATGACTACTTTTCCATTGCTTGCTTGCTGCAATAGTTTAGTTTGCTCCTTTTCCATGGTCAATTGTTTTGCCTTCAGTTGACTATTTTCTTGTTCTAGGAATGAAATGGTAAACCTTGCTCTTTCCATGTTGACTGTAAGTTCCTTGATCTAATAATATTTTCCTCTGATCATTTCTTGCATGCTTGAGGTCTCATTTTCTACTTCTAAGTCAAACAACTCAAACTCATTCTCAAACAAATATTTAACCTACAATGGTTGTCCCTGTTTTGCTGATATAGAAGGATTGGCCCCTTTCTCACCATGAGAGGTAAACACAAGCCTCTTCCCTCTTTTGTACATCCTAGTCACCTCAGGTTTAGGTGCTTTACGAATTTCCATTGATCTACTTAAGGACCCAATCTCCATTTTCTTTGTTGGCATGTTAGAATGTTGAATTGCCACATTGGATTCATGCCATTTCAAAGTTGTCTCCAAGAAAGATTCCCATGTCATATTCTGCTCTACAAGTTGATGAAGCACTACAATCTTGATTTGAATATGATGAAAGAGACTAGGATAGTGTTCTTTTCTCTTCATCTGTACCTTCTTTGAAATCTTGGAAAGGATCATGCATAGATAGTTGCACATGTTTAGAGGTTTTTGAGTTGTAAAGTGCATTAGAAGCTGGATTTGATAGGCATATTGTCTTGAGAAACTTCCTTCACATGTGAAGAATTTCATGATAACTTTCATCAATGGAGCATACTTCTCCAACAGGTACCTGAAAGGCATGATATGAGTATGGGTTTCCCTGTATGGTGTTTTCAAGAAAGATCTATAATGTACAAGATCTAGGTTCATCCCATTGAACCAGTATTCACCATGATCTAGTATACTTGTAGGAAGTGAAATAGAATCCACTGAAAATGTGAACTCAACACCATAAATAATGGAACTTTCACCTTTCAAATGAGTAGCAACCCAATCTGTCAATTGTTCATGGAATCCTACTTCACACACCCTTTTACAAAAAACTAGACAATTCACATCTTCAAAGCATTGTTTGATAAAGGGTGACGAGTTGATCTCATTGTAGTTTCATGGTTCATATCTAGGAATTTTCCCTCCCTTGTGGTGTTTCTTCCTTTCTAGTGAAGAGTCTCCTTCCATGATGACAGAAACCCTAGCAGCAAGAAAATGAGAAACAACAGAGAGGGATGAGTGAAAAATGAAATGATGGGTAGGTGGAGTGGAAAAAATGGCAAGGGGAATTTGTAGAAGGTGGATACGAACTATGAACAACATATGAAGATGAAAGGAGGTGAAATGAAGGAATGATGTATTTGTGAAAAAGGAAAAACAGGGTTTCTAGGAAAACTATCCAAATCCCATATGAATGAGCCAGGGTTTCATTTTTGGTGGAGTAATTTAGTGTTTTGTAGTTGGTTCAATGGTTCATGAAGTATATTAAACATGTGTAGAGGTGTAGGATGAGGTTTTACATGTTTAAACTTATGAAAATCGGATGACCATCATTAACCCTAGCATCATTTCATGAAAAAGTCACTAGAAACCATAATGAGGAAATATTTATCTTTGAATTGATCTTGCAAAATAAAAAGTAGAGTAAGATGATGTACTTACTTGTAGATAAGTCTAGGTTTGAAAGAAAAAGAATTTTCAAGATTAAAATTTCGATTTGGGTTAGTTCTGGGTGATTTTGAGCTGCTTTGGCACAAGCACAGTGCAATCTCTAGAAGTGCAATGCCAAAGCATAGCATAGTGTCCAAAAGCGCAGTGCCAACCTCAGAAGATCAATGCAGTCTCTGGAAGTGCAACGCATAGAGATTTTTGCTAATTTTGCCAGAAAACCAGAGTTTTTGTCACCAGTGGGAGGGAGGGCTCGATGCACAAGGAAGAATAAGAGGCAAATAAAATGAGTTTGGGGCTTTTTGGTTTATATAGGCAAGTTAATTTCCTCTTTGAAAATAAATGGGCCCCACAAACCTTTTGAAAAACTAATTTTTCACCTTTAAAACTGAGTTACTATAGAAAGTTGAAACCTGGGTTGTATTTTCACTTTTTGAATGTTGTAACTTCTTCCCTAGGAGCCTTTCAAGCTGAAATCATGATGAACTTGTGAAAACTCAAAAAGTTAATGTCAAAGAGTTGCTTGTCATGCTTTATTCAATGTTGTATTTACACACGATAATGATGGACCTTGAAAACCCTAATGACCTAATGAAAAAAAACTGAAATTGAATGGAATGATGATGATGACTGATATAAGAAAAACTTGCTTTTATTATGACACCTTCATCTAAATGAGATAGGTTACCAACATATGTTACTTTCCAAAAAGACTAAACACATTCCTAGACCAACTAGATAGTAACCAAATTTTACTCTATAAACCTAGTGTCATGGTAAAATTTTGATTTTGAGACCCTCTGACAGACTTGGTAAAAGTATATTTGATCACTGGTGACAGGCAAACAAGACTGACACTAACAAGTTGTACATGCGTAAAATGTGTACGATCATCCTGTTGACAACCCCTGTTTGGCCATTAGTTTGAAGATGGAATTTTGTGGACTTAGTGAGCCTTTTGTCCAACATCGACCAGAGACTAGACCAAAATGTACTGAGGAACTTTCTATCCCAATCTAAGATGATAGACTGTGAGATCCCAAAGTGTACCCACGCTCATTCAAAAAATATTTTAGCAGCGGCATTTGCTATGATATACTTCTTGTAGGCCACCATAAAGGCCATCTTTGAGAGTCTGTTGATGACCACAAAAACAAAGTCATTTCCATGCTTAGTAGAAGGAAAGTTTGACATTTAATCCATGGAGATGGATTCCCAAGGTTGACTAGGGTTGGGCAGTGGAGTATAGAGGCCTTGCTTCTTGATGGTTGATTTTGCAATGGTGCAGGAAGTGTAGGACCTAATTTAATTCATGCCTTCTTGTCAAAGATTCACCCAATAGATCTATAGTACTGCCATTGTTTTCTCAACCTTAAAATGCCAAACGACCCCACTGTAGTGAGCTTACCATATCATCTTGGCACACTCACTTGAAGGAACACAAAGGTGTCCTAGGTGGCATAAAAATTCATTCTAGAGGTGAAAATATGGAACTTGATAACCCTCCAAGAGCGTCTAGTAAGTGTGGTCAAATTCTCAGTTGCTTTTGTAGAGAAGTGGGCAATCAGAAGTCTCATGCCCACAAGAGTTGAGCACGGTGGTTAAGGCCATGATCAGTGGTCGGCTGAGGTAGTCTGCAACATTAATGGTGTTTCCCTTCTTGTACATGATATTCAAATGGAACCGTTGCAGGTTTGTGGACCACATTTCACGACAATCATTCTACAACTTCCCTTGTGTCTGTATGAACTGCAGGGGTTGGTGGTTTGTGTGTATGACCATTTCCTTCCCCGAAATGTAATGCTTCCATTGTCGGTAGGTGTGCATATTGGAATACTTCTGTTTTTCAAAAGTGGGATACTTTTGAACTGTGTCTGAAAGTGTCTCACTATGATATGCCATTATATGCCCCTGTTGAGTAAGGACAACCCCAATAGCATAATTAGACACATCTTTCTCAATCTAAAATGGTTGTTACAATTTTGGTAATGTGAGCACTGATGCAGAGTAGAGGCAATGTTTAAACTCTATGAATTCCTTTTGTTGAGATTCAAACCAAAATAATTTTTCTTTCATTCCTCCCTTGGAGACTTGACTCAAGGCCGAAGTGATATGAGAGAACCCCAACAAGAACCTGCAGTAGATTGGTAAGACCCAGAGAGATGTTGAGCTCTGTCAAAGTGGTTGGTGCTAGACAATCCTGAATGAATTAGATCTTGGCTGGATCCACATGCACCCCCCGTTCATTAATAATGTATCCTAGATACTAAACCTGCATAATGCCAAAAGTGCATTTCTCTAAATTGGCACACACATTTTGTTGCCGATGTGTTTGGTGAACCTGTCAGATGTGGTGGAGGTGCTCCTCCCAACTTTGGCTGAAGATCAAGATGTCATACAAGTATATGACTACAATTGAGTTGGTGAATGGCCATAAGATGTCATCCATTAGCCTCATGAAGGTTACAGGAGAATTCGTCAACCAGAAAGGAATAACCAACCATTCATAAAAGCACTGGGCTTTGAAGGTAGTCTTCCGCACATGGGAGGGTCTGATTGGTACCTGGTGATATTCAGACTTCAAGTCAATCTTGTTGAAATATCTCACCCCCTTGAGTTGGTCCAGGAGGTCATCAATCCATGGGATTGGGTACCTATTCCGGACAGTGATCTTGTTTAGCGAACGATAGTCAATACAGAGTCTCTAAGTCCCATGATTCTTCTATACTGAAATGATCAGGCTCCCACAAGGTGATGAGCTCATCTATATTTGACCTTTCTACAACATCTCCTAAATCTACCACTTGATTTCATCATTCTATAGAACAGAGCATCGATAGATTGGTCCACTGGTCGATGACGCACTTGGGGTTAGATCGATGGAGTGCTTGACCTGACAGTGCAGAGGCACCCCTATGAGGGAGGTGAAGATGTCCTTGTACTCCTGCATGCCCTTGTCCATCTGTTGTTGTCATGTGGAGGGGCTCTATCTACAAGTTGTGGCAACAATCTTCTTCTTTCCTTGAGGGCGTATCACAAGGAAAACAAATTTCCTAGTTTTGGAAATGAGCTTACTACATTATTTTAAAGTAATAAATGAGATGTCAGTAGGCGATGCTATCTCCAGTATCCTGTACAACTTATTTCCCAAGGTAACAATAACAATAGAAGGCCTTGACTCATATATAGCATGTCACTTCCACAAGTATGGTTGGCCTAATAATACATCACAAACATCAATGGGAGAAACGTCACATAATACCTCATCTATGAGGGGCTTGATGCTACATGGAAGGTGACACTGCTAACTGACGTGAAGATCTCATCCTCGGTGAAACCACCAGACGCTGTAGAGTTATGGATGTGTTGTGGTTAGTAAGCCCAACTACTTCACCGCCTCTACTAAAATGAGTTTCCTTTCGCTCCCGCTGTCAATAATGAACTATAGCGTGAAACCCTTTGCCCACATTTGGGAGTGGAAGAGGCAGTCCTCCTATTGTATATTTGTGGTGGAAATGGTGGCTTTGGGCTCTACATCAATAATTGTCTTCCCTTCGTCATTCCCCTTGTCGGGTTCTAACTCATAGTTGGAGCATGCATCTGATTTAGAAGCGTTTAGCTCAACCACTAGTGACTGCTGGGTCCGACAATCACTTGTGTTGTGAGTGGAGCTCTTATGGAACTCACACCACTTTCCCATGTCCTTCTCCGAATTTGCAGTGTTGTTCTTTGCTTCTGGCTTTGGCAAGTTGTATGGGGCATCCTCATCTTGGCTTTGTCCTTTGTTCTGTGGTTTGGGGGCACCTTCCCCTTTCTTTGGATTTGTAGATCCAAAGTCCTAGTTCTTCTGTTTAAGCTTCTACTCATCCTCACAGCATATCAATACATTGTGCCAAGCGAGGAGATGTCCAAGAACTCCATCTCATCCTATATGTACCTTTGTAGGTAGCTGTGGTACTTGAGTACCAAATGTTTCTCTGATTAATTGATACCAAACTTTGTGTGAAGGGTATGAAAAACATTGGTAAACTTGAGCACATCTTGGTCCTTTCCCTACTGCAGCGTGGTCCACTTTATGTATTTATCCTCATAGCTCTTGACACGGTAGTATTGCTCCTTGATGGTGTTCTGGAATGAATTCCAACTATGTACGACTGAAAACAATGAAAGTTTACTTTCATCCTTCTGCTCACAATAGGTTTCCCACCAGTCCTTGATGTGGGGGAAGACTTTGAGAAGAGAAAAAGTAATATTTTCCTTGGTGGAAAAATCATGAACAGAAAAATATCCTTCTAGCAGATTTAAACATTTATATATGGCTTCTGCATCTATTTGGTTCTCAAATATGGGGATGTCAAAGTTTACTTATACATTAAAAGGAGTGGTTCCTCTAGAGTGGTTGCTAGATCTGGATACACCATCACTGGGCAATCATTAAAGGATCTGGGAAAAGTTATCGATCATCGCTTTCCTCTATTTCTCAAGGGCCTCCTCGAGCAATATCTTGATAGTATCTCCTTCTTCGTCATCTTTATTTTCTTCCCCCATGGGAGGCTGTTAGAATTTGTGAGGTTGGTCTTGCGAAGGTTCGACCAATTCAAGCCCTAAATCCTTATATCCCAACCTCATTGGGGACATGCGAGGAAAAAAAAAGAAAGTGCAGACCACTCTGATACCAGTGATCTGAATTTAAACACAAATGCAAAAAATTACAGATATAACCATAAATACAAAGATGCAATAGAAATAACACTTTATCTCATTAATATCAAATATGGAAGTATTCTTACAAACATAATAGAAATAAGACTAGCTTGGGCGATGGTAGCTTCTCTCTAAGAAGATATGTGATGGCTACATGCCTCCAAATTATGCTACAATGAGGCTCGAAGGCCTATTTATTATTGAGAAACAATGGAATACCCTAAACATCCAAAAACTTAACACTAGGAAATGAGTGCCAAACTATGAGCCTCATTTGCGTAAATTGGTACATCAACTTCCTAGGGTCGTAAATTTGGCATATGATCTTCGTTTCACATGAACAATACCTCGTTAGAAATATCTATACAAGGAATAAAAATTTCAAGTGTTCAACATCAATTTTTATAATATGTTGGCCCCCTTTTAAAAAAAAAATCATTGTTTAGGGCCTCAAAAAGGCTTTGGAAGCTTAGAACCCGAAAAAATGCCAAACATTGTAAATTGTGCTATAAATAAGGAAATTGAAAAAATGAAAAAAAAAATGGTGGGGGTCCAAGTGGAATAGGAAGATTTCCACCAATATCAACCTACATCATTCCTCCCCCCTTAGGAAGAAATGTTCCCCATTGCATGGAGTTCCTCCATGAGATGAGGAAACTTCTGCTGAACTTGGTTCCTAGTGAGCCACTTGCCCTGGTGAAGGAGTTGGCCTGCTTTGATAACTCAATCTAGTTGGATCATTTGTTGTATAGTGTTCGTGATCTGCATGTCCATGATTTGATCAGTTGGGGCTTGTCCCATGCAGTATGGATTTAAATCTGTAGGTGTGAGTTTTTTTACAATGCCTAATGTGTCCATCAATGGTAGAAAGGATGGCTGAAGGCGGTCTACATTAAAGACTCATTGCAGACCATGCAGGCCAATGAATTGAGAAATGCTAAGCTCAAATGCATTGCCTGACATAGCCTTGGTGTTGGGCGCGGGATCCCCCAAGGGCAATTTTGGGGCTAAAAGCCCATATTTTGGTCATAATTTGTTAATCTAAGTGTAAAGACTCCACATTTTGTGGTCACGGAGCATGTAGATGTTAAAGAGTCATAGGGTTGTCTGCCCTTATTTTGAAAATGTAATGTTGGTTGTAAAAGATCTACCCATGGACTGCGGACCATGGGATTGTATAAATAGATCTAAGCTCTAAGTAGTTAGGAGAGCAGATCAATCAAGCAAGATATGATGTATGAGAGATAGCTCTGAAGTAGAAGTCTAAGTCTTGGGTCGTAGCTTAGGTAGAGGCTCTGCAGCTGAGTGCGCAAAGGCTTATAAGTCTGCAGCTGAGTCCGCATACCCCTGTAGCTGAGTGCACAGGGTGGGTCGAGTCTGTAATTGTTTAGAGTTATTAATAAAGAGAAGTATTCTACAATTTCCACGTCTTTATTTCCTGTTTATGCATCTGCTATGTTGGGTATGAATTTCACATAGAATACTTTTATGATGCATGAATATATGTATTTGTGTTGGTTAAGTGAACGCAAGTAAGAAAATTGGTTTATTCCTAGCTAACTAAGATCTATTAATAAGATAAGTAAGATACTTAGCTTGGTTTGGGAAATATCACAGTCACTGCCCTAGCAGCACTAAAGGACTTTAGCCCCTGATTAGGGCTACGTGGAAGCTGATTATACCCTTTTGTGAAGGTACTTAAAGGTGGAATAGAGGGTTAAGAAACCTGTGTGAAGGCAAGTCTAGTTGGACTAAATTGACATCACAACCATCTGAAGGGTGCACAAACTTGTTTCCAACATCCCCCCATACTACTTCGGGTGAGACTTTAGTCCACGCTTCGCTGGTTGATGCCGAAAGAGCCAATAGTGTAGGGACTTGTTTGGCTAATTAACGTTGAACCTGGGTTAGGTTCCCTCAAGCCAACAAATGGTTCTGTTGCCGAAACCTAAATTTGCATAAGAGATGTGTGGTGTCGTATTCATGGAATCCAACTAAGAAAGCAATTGAAGGTTGGTTGGATAGAAGGATTCGCGAGTTCGCAGCACAAGAACATAGAAACCCACGACTGTCAAAATAATAGTGGTTGGACTGATACTTGTATACGGAGATCCACGAAATGTTTTTCGCCTCCTTCCCTACTGATCTATATGAGTGGATCGTGAAGCTAGTAGATAACCAAGGAAGGTGGAAACTTGATGGTCCTATTGTGCGGACCCTAGAGCTAGTGCGAAGGTCAAAAGCATCAGAGGATAATATCACGTGCACTATCGATCATTGGCTCGATTTCATCATAGGAGGATTTGTTACTGAGTTCATGGTCAAAACCTCAGTCAACTATAGTGAGGTAGAGAAATGCTTCTTCAAAGGACTACGAGGTAAGTACGTAAAAACTCTGAATACTTGAATTAAAATGTTGTTGTGCAAAAAATGGGTTATGCAGCTACCTTGATGTTTGGGACTATGTGAAGCGGAAAAAATTACAGAAACGAAGGAAATAAGGGTCCAAAGTACAACCCCTTGATTTCACCTCTGCGAAATGATGAAGAAGAGATAGCGAAGGCCTCTCCGTGAAGTGTTATTCAATTGATAAGACAAGGATTCCTACGAATACCACCTCCACCCACACCACCACCAGCCTTAGCACCATCACCTCCAGCTGCACCCGTACCACCTCCACCTCCACTGTGATTCAGTATGGTGAATAGAGTGAAGTTGCCTTTGTTCAAAGGCTTGGGAAATGAGGACCCAAACAATTCTAGTTCATTGTAAGGGTTGTATGGGAAGATCAAGGTGTTACAAATGATCACATAAAGAAGGCGATCCTGGTTAGTGCTTTGCAAGATCATGCACTAAACTGGGACATTAAGTACTATAACGATAACGTGAATGCTATAGTAGCAGACATCCAAGCAACACTAAATAGGGAATTCAGCGGGCCTAAGTCTGAGTCACAGTTTATTGTGGGATTCAAAGAGATCACGATGCGACCAAGCAAGACACCATGGGAATTGGATCATAGATTGAAATGTCAAATCCGCAAAGCTAATATGAATATGATAGATGGACTGCCTCGCGAGTGGTTTGTGGCTTCGCTACTACCCCACTTAAGGAGTGCGCTATTGCAGCAGAAGATAACAACTCAGGCAATGGCCTTGGAGATTTCCATGAGACTACATGAGACTCTGATGCAAGATCCTAATCTAGGAGTTCAACATATCCACACATAGCTGAAGAATCTATGCCTTGAGATGCAAAGCTTGAAACAAGATAAGACCATTCGGCTAGAGGTACGTCAAGAGGTATGGTGTTTGAAATGCAAGAGTCAGGGTCATGAAAAATACCATTGCCCAATATTTACAAATTACCTTGTAGAAGGAGGAATGATGCTATTAGGGCTGGAAGCTCAAGCAGGACCTAGTGCAATGCCTGCCTTATGGTGTGCTATCTATCAGGGAGCTAGAAATATGCCATAGATAGCTATCACTTACTACAGAAATATGTGCAAACACCGCAATAGTTGTTCTGCAACTTTTGCAGATCGGTATGGCATGATGAGAGGACTTACAAGAGTTATGGATTGATGATGGATAGAACTCCTCCCTAAAGGGTTCAGGCTAAAACGCAGCCCCTTGTCCAGAATGCAGGGATGGAGCGAACATGATTTCAAGGGCGTGAACGAGGCTAAGGTGAAGGAGGACCTGGTAGAGGTCGCAGACAGTTGATTTGCTACAATTGCAAAGGGACAAGACACTATGCTCACAATTGCACTAATCCAACGCATGCATTGTGCAAGTATTACACGATGTTTGATCATGAAACCGAAGATTGTCCTACGCTGATAGCTAGGATACCTGAAAAAGGGGTGCTACCACCTCCCCCAACTCAAAACCTGCAGGTGATGGGGTCTAAGCCACACGAGGAAGATCCAAACATAAATATAGTGCTCCAACGTGGAATCGCAACCAGAGATGATGAGGGGAAACAACCAGAAGATAATACCTGGGTTCTTAAATCCCTGGCAAAAGAGGCTGAGTTTGATTTGGAGAATTCTCATGAAGCATTCATGGAAGCTACCAAAAGCTTCGATAAGGCCTCCACTTTAGGAAGCAATGATAAACCAGAACCGAAGATGGACACCTCTATGCTTACAAATTTCCTCAAAACCTGTATGAAGTTACTGCGTGATAGTAAGGTTGTGAGAGGGTTATAGGAACTTATCAATAGATGTGTTGGGACACGCTAGGTGAATCGTGCGTAGTCTGTAAGATCAGAAAGCATAAGACAAGGACACGGCATGAAATGAGACTCACTGCACAGATTGGAGAATACAAAATGGATCAAGTCATTGTGGATTTGGGATCAGATGTGAATGTTCTACTAAAGCAGACATGGGAGAAAATGGGGAGACATGTGCTACAATGGTTTCCAATTTAGCTAAGGACAATGAATCAACAGAAAATTATACCCATGGTACGGCTACAGGGAGTAACCATGGATATTGAGGGAGCGAGCATGCTGGAAAACTTTGAAGTAATAGAGATTGTTGATGACAACAATCCCTAGCCCGTGCTCTTGGGAATTGACTAGGCTACTAATATGAATAGGGTAATCAATCTGAAGAAGCAAAATATGATCTTTGAGAAGAAATCAATGCATGTAATAATACCCCTGGATCCTACAAAAGGATCGTGCTACATGGAACTAGTCCGCGATTATGAGAGTGATGATGATCTGGACTGCATCTATAATATAACAACATGAGACTAAGACTGGGTGAATCCCACTACGGATGGATGGGTTATTGATGAGCCCCAAAAATGGATAATTATATGGGCTCATCCAACCTCCTAATTCGACTTAATCCACCATTCTCATTAGTTTATTGCATGTTTTTTATTTATTTATGCTAATAGAGTAATTGGGTTTAGTCATATGACAACAAGTCAATGTATGGTTGTGCAGTGTTTTTTGGTCAATTTTGAGACAAAATTAAAGGTTTTAATGAGCACTTGGCAGCAATTCGTGGAGGAACCACGAGAGAAGGATTTGTAGGAAGGTCCCTTCATTTATGGGCCCTTACCTCGAATTTCTCCATCATCAGCGCTCAGAGTTCAAGGGCCACCACATCAATTATCACAAGGGCAGCCAAGCAAGTCAAGTAGCACTGCTGTTAACTACAAGTTTTGGCAGCCAAGTCCCTAAAGTTTAGGAGGACTGTTGGGGTCCTCAATTTGTATAAATAAGAGGACTTATGGCCTCATTTTGGTTAGACAGTAGTTAGTCACTTTGTAGGTAGAAGTTAGCTAGTTTGTAGTTCGATTTTAGTTAGTAGATTAGCTTTGCATTTCAACACCTTTTCAAGCTTTCACTTGTGGACTGTTTTTGATGTAACTCTTCTTTTCTCACTCAATAAAGATGAATCCAGCTTTGCACTAGCTCTAAATCTCTCTTAGGAGGCTGTAGCTCTTGGGGTTGGGCCCATCTCAAGTGCCCAGTACCTCCTTTGTTTACCTTTATGTGTTTTTGCTGCATTCTTAGAATAAAATTTGCTATTTAGATTTAAATCTTGCTTTGTTATTTAGATTTCTTTTGATGATTAAAAAGGATTTTTATGTTCAAATTGAGTTGATAGGTTATTAACAGGGAAGAGCTTCAGAAAAAGGCCATCAAGCACCTCTAATTTCACCTCTCCCTCAGTGGGATCAGGAGCTGGGATCAAGGTGACCTTGTTGCCAACAAACACAGTCTTTGCTTCACCAAGCAATCTTTAGTGTTCAATTTTTATTTGTAGAAGTTTGTTATATGTTCAGAGTCTTGATTGCTTACTTTGCATAGCATTTCACATTATTTCATTTCGAATAAACTTCTGTTCATTTCCTTTTGCTATTAGGTCAGATTAGAGTGAAGTAACTAGGTCATAGGTTTTATAAGTGTTTGTTTGTTCAGTTTGAAAAACCACTTGCAGAGTACTTGTTATCCTTCCTTACTTACCCATACTCCATCCAACCTACCTGCTTCACCCTTCACTTAGAAACCTTACCTTACATTTGCCTCATTCGCTTACTTTTCCATGATTCTCATCTTCTTGTGCAACATCGTTTCATCCCTCTGCCACTCCTCGACTCCATCTTCCAAGTATTGAACTCCCCTACACCCATATTTCACCTCCATACTCGTTCCTCTACCTTTTTCCCTCCATCCATTCTCAAAAATCCTCTTTTCGGAACATCCTGTAGAAAATTACAGAACATCCTGTAGAAATTCCAGAACATTCTGTAGAACCCCCGCAGACTTCCTATAGAAGCTCACAAAAGTGATTTCTTGAGATCCAATCACTGTGAAACTCTTAGGAAGGGTGCTAGGGACCCCTTAGGACCTCTTCTAACCTTCCCAACCTCCTGCAAGCTTTTTCTCCCACCAATCCACCTCTGCACAGTCAAAAACAGTGAAAGCACATGCATGGTAAATCTGACAACTTAATCCAAAATACAAAAATATGTTTTCTTTAGATAGAAGTAGTTTAGACACATGTATTTTACCTTCGTAGAAGTAATGGCATCTCTTTCAGTATCTTGCATCCTCTTTTTTGCATTAGTAGGGCTAGTTGGTAGAATTAGGGTTTGCATTTCCTTTTCGCTTTTCGCTTCTTTCTACAAGTAAATTAGCCTCCTTTGAGTTAGCTTTCATCCATCAATTAAAAAGCTTCTTCTAAGAGCTCATAGAAGTTGGCTTAAGCTCCTAGAGGACTTGTGCCAGCTGACCAAGTGACAGCTGCGGCAAGAGCTAGTACTTGTGCATACAACACCGTCGCCTCTGAGATTGTTACGAACTACCGGGTTGATAAAATTAAAGAAGGGAGTCTCGGGAGTTGCAACATTATTGCTACAATACTAGGGCCCACCATATTTTTGGTGCCGTTGCCGAGGAAGCGTCAGAATATTGGTGATTGCTGCTTTTTTTCTATTTTCTACTACAACCTTCTGCTAAGTAGTTTATTTCATTTCCATTCTGCAATTTCATTTCCGCAAAAGTAGATTAGACATTTCCTGCGTTCATTTCATTTCAACAAGTGTAGATTAGATATTTCTCGCTTTCATAGATTAGCATTTCAATTCCGCAGTTTCAATTTTGCAAGTGTAGATTAGCATTTCAATTCCGCAATTTCCATTCTGCAAGCTTAGCTTAGCATTTCATTCCTGCAATTTCATTTCAGCAAAATAGATTAGTCCTTTTCTGTTTTCATTTCAATTCCGCATTTTCATTTAAGCAAGATAGTTAGTTGCAGTTCAATCTATTTTAGTTTTGTAGGTATAAGAAAAAAAAAACAAAAATCAACCAAAACTATTTCATTTCATGCCTTATAGGAGTAGAGATAAGTCAAAAAAATGATTGCACAACACCCCCACTACTTCACACACCTAACCTTCTCTATTCTTCGATGGTTGTGTTTAAAGAACCCTTAGATGGACATCACAACATATTTGAAGAACCTCAAGGGAAGAAGAAGAAGAAAACATTCCTCTGGAGCAAATGGCTACAAGAAGAAGTGTTGGGAGTAGTACCTTATCCAAAAACGAATTTGTAAATCAAATGGAAGATTTCAAGAGTGAGGTGAGGCAGTTTCTTACCATGCAACTGGATACCTTCCAGATCCAAAGGAAGAAAGAGGAAGCCAAGAGGGCTTTGGCCATATTTTATTCCAGGTGCACTAGAAAGCATCCTAGGAATGAATGTCCATGCACTCCATAGAAGTGTGTTTCTTCTGTGAATAATACCATCCTACGAATCAGTGCCCTTCTTTGCCTGGACTTAAAGCTGCATATCAGAGAGCCAAAGGAGCCACTGAATCACTCTATTATATGAACCAAAGGAGGCCATATGGACCCATACCTTACCAGCAGGAACTGCAAGGGACATCCAAGACTTATTACGACCCCTATCAAACCACTTTCATGCCTTCTTGGGGTCCCCCTGCTTATCCTTCCTGGTTCACACCTCCTCTTTGTTCCTTCATAGATCCATATTATGCCCAATCAGCTGCTCATTCGTTTCACTCCTATCCTCAGCCAGAACCTCAGTGGAATGAACCTCATTAGGGGTGGAGGCCCCAGTACAACTCTCCTCCCGCTCATTTTCCTCCACCACCTGCCCAACCACAACCCCATCCACATCCATATCAAACATACACCCCCACTCAACTACCCGTACCACCATTATGAAAACCATACAATGGAGTAGCTCAATCCAATTACAAAGCTGAGGCACAACATGTCCAAATGACTCCTCTTGAGCTCAATGATCTTCACCATAGCTTAGGAGGAGTATTGCCAAAAAGAGATTATCTTGAAAGTATTGGAGGACCACATCCAGCAAAAGAAGATTCAAAAGAAGAGATCAAAGAACCATGGGCTGCACTTGATGAAGAGAAGACATCAAAATCAAAGATCGAAAGAGTTCCCTCATGGTTACCATCAAATCCTCCATGTATTCAAGAGAAAAATCAACAAAAAGAGGAAGATGTGAAGGTCATGATAGAAGAAGATATGGAGAATGATCCAGATCAGCAAAA